>NW_026507684.1:0-32807 GCF_026875155.1 Cherax quadricarinatus
TACTGTCTTACAAGACACACGAACGTCTTACAAGGACCCATACAGTCTAACACAGACACACTACAGTCTAACAGACACACTGTTAGTCTTACAAGAACCACTACAGTTTACAAGGCACACGTAGTCTTACAAGACAACACTACAGTCTTACAAGACACATTCAGTATTACATGACACATTGTAGTCTTACAAGTCCCAGATCTAGTTCTTTACAGGCACACGACAGTCTTACCAAAAAACACTACGACTTACAAGCACATACAATCTTACAAGACACACTACAGTCTACCAGACCAGTCTAGTCTTACAAGGACACACGACAGTCTTACAAGACACACTGTAGTCTTACAAGACAACTACACTCTTACTTGAAACACTGTATTTCCCCCCCCCCCCCCCCCCCCCCCCCCCCCTTAGTCCTTTACAAGGACACACATACAGTCTTACAAGACTCACTGTAGTTTAAAAGGACACCACATACAGTCTTACAAGACACACGACAGTCTTACAAGACACACTACAGTCTTACAAGGACTCACTGTAGCCTTAATAGACACACTACAGTATTCTAAAGACAAACTGTAGTCTTACAAAGACACACTAAAGTCTTACTAAGACACACTGTAGTCTTACAAGACACACTACAGTCTTACAGGGGACAACTACAGTCTTACAAGAATTCACTACAGTTCTTACAGACACAATACAGTCTTACAAGACACACGACAGTCTTACAAGACACACTACTAGTCTTTTACAAGCACCACTACAGTCTTACAAGACACACGGACAGTCTTACAAGACACACGACAGTCTTACAAGACACACTAAGTCTTACAAGACCACTTACAGTTGACAAGAACAACTAAGTTTACAAGCCAAGACCACACTGTAGTTTACAAGACACACTACAGTCTTACAGAACTTACGTCTTACAAGTCACACTACAGTTTACAAGACACACTACAGTCTTAGAAGACACACTACAGTTCTTACAAGACACACTACAGTCTTTACAAGACACTCGACAGTCTTACAAGACAACTACAGTCTTACAGACACACTACAGTCTTACAGGCTCACTGTAGAATTACAAGACACATACAGTCTTTCAAGATGGACTACAGTCTTACAAGATACACTGCAGTCTTTACTTGACACATACAGTCTAACAGACAAGACACACTACAGTATACAAGACCACTGTAGGCTTACAAGACCACCATCTACACCGTCTTACAGACTCACTGCTGTCTTACAAGACACACGAGACAGTCTTACAAGAACACACTACTGTCTACAAGACACACTACAGTCTTTACAAGACACATGTAGTCTTACAGGGACACAATACAGTTTACAAGGACACTGTAGTCTTACAAGACACATACAGGGTTCTTTATTTTACAAGACACACTACAGTCTTACAAGACACACTACAGTCTTACAAGACACATTGTAGTCTTACAAGACACAGTCTAGTCTTACAGGACACACGACAGTCTTACAAAACACACTACAGACTTACAAGACACACTACAGTCTTACAAGACACACTACAGTCTTACAAGACACACTACAGTCTTACAAGACACAGTGTAGTCTTACAAGACACACGACAGTCTTACAAGACACACTGTAGTCTTACAAGACACACTACACTCTTACTAGACACACTGTAGTCTTACAAGACACACTACAGTCTTACTAGACACATTGTAGTCTTTCAAGACACAGTCTAGTCTTACAGGACACACGACAGTCTTACTAGACACACTACAGTCTTACAAGACACACTACAGTCTTTCAAGACACACTACAGTCTTACAAGACACACTACAGTCTTACAAGACACACTACAGTCTTACAAGACACACGACAGTCTTACAAAACACACTACAGTCTTACAAGACACACTACAGTCTTACAAGACACACTACTCAGTCTTACAGACCACCATTCAGTCTTACAAGACACACTACGGTCCTTACAATTTCAAACTACAGTCTTACAATGGACGTCTAGTCTTAAGGACACCTCACGACAGTTTTGCAAAACACTCTACAGTCTTACTAAGACACACTTACAAGTCTTACAAGACACACTACTGTCTGACAAGACACACTACCGTCTTACTCAAGACACACTACAGTCTTACAAGAAACACTACAGTCTTACAAGCACACTACAGTCTTACAAAGGAAACACTACAAGTTTAAAAGAACAAACTACAGTCTTACAAGAACACACTTACAGTCTTACAAGACACATACGGCCTTACAAGACACACTACGGGTTACAAGACACACATACAGTCTTACAAGACACTCTACGGTCTTACAAAGACACACTACGCGTCTTACAAGAACAAACATACTGTCTTACAAGACACACTACAGTCCTTACAGACACACTACAGTTTTACAAGACACATACCTGTCATACAGACACCACTACAGTCTTACAAGACACATTACCGTCTTACAAGACACTCTACAGTTTACAAAACACTACAGGTTTACAAGACACACTACAGTCTTACAAGAAACACTACGACAGTCTTACAAGACACAGTTCAGTCTTACAAAACGATCTACAGTCTTACAAGACACCTACAGCCTTACAATGACACCACTACAGACTCACAAGAAACGCTTACAGTCTCACAAGTACATCAGGTCTCACAAGAAACACTACGTCTCACAAAGACACTATACAGGTCTTACAAAGAACACTACAGTCTTACAAGACACACTCAGTCTCACAAGACAAACATACTGTCTTACAAGACACACAACAGTCTTTCAAGACACACTACTAGTCTTACAAGACACACTACTGTCTTCAAGACACTCTACAGTTTACAAGACACCTACAGGATGCCCAAAGACACACTACAGTCTGTCAAGACACACTAGTCTTACAAGACCACTACAGTCTTACAAGTCACCTACTACACGTCTTACAAGACACACTACCAGACTTACAAGGACCACATACGGTCTTACAAGACACAACTACAGTCTTACAAGACAACACTACGTTTACAAGAACACACTAGAGTCGTACAAGGAACACACTCAGTCTTACAAGACCACACTACAGTCTTTACAAGACACACTACAGTTTACAAGACACACTACAGTCTTACAAGACACATACAGTTTACCAAGACACACTACAGCCTTACAAGACACACTACAGTCCTCACAAGCACACTACAGTTCACAAGACACTCTACAGTTCAAAGGACACACTACAGTCTCACAAGACACACTACAGCTTACAAGGACACAAAGTCTTACAAGACACACTACGTTCTAACAAGGACAAACTACACTCTTACAAGATACACTGCAGTCTTTACAAAGGACACCCTTCAGTTCTTACAAGGGACCACACTACAGTCTTACAAGACGCACTATCAGTCCTTACCATCGTCACACTAACTGTCTTACAAGACACACTACAGTCTTACAGACACACTTACTGATCTTACAAGACAAACTACAGTCTTAACAAGAACTCTACAGTTTACTAAGACACACTTACAGTCTTACAAGACACAACTACAGTCTTGTACAAGACACACTACAGTCTTACTTAGACACACTATCGGTCTTACAAGGACTCCACTACAGTCTTACAAAGACTCACTACAGTCTTACAAGACCACATACTGTCTTACTAGATCACATTACAGTCTGACAAGACACACTACAGTCTGCCAAGACACACGCAGTCTGACAAGGACACACTACTGTCTTACAAGACACTCTTCAGTCTTACAAGACACACTACAGTCTTACAAGGACACATCAGTCTTCACAAGACACACTACAGACTTAACAAGACAACTACAGTCTTACAAGACACACTTACAGTTTTACAAGACACACTACAGTCTTATAAGACACACTACAGTCTTACAAGACACACTTCAGTCTTACAAGACAAAGTCAGGATTACAAAAACTAACGACAGTCTTACAAGACACACTGTAGGACTAACAAGACACACTACAGGTTACAAAGAAAACTTCGTCTTAACAAAGACACACTACAGTCTTACATGACACACTAACAGTCTTACATGACACACTTACTGTCTTACAAGAACATAGACTTACAAGTCACACAACAGTTTACAATACCATACAGTCTTACAAGAACACACTTCAGTCTTACAAGACACACTACCGGCTTACAAGACACACTTCAGTCTTAAAGACACAACTACTGTTCTTAACATGACATAGTCTAGTCTCACAAGACACCTACAGTCTAACAAGACACACTACTGTCCTTACAAGAACACTAGAGTCTTACAAGACACATACAAGTCTTACTAAGACTCATAACAGTCTTACAAGACACACTACAGTTCTTAACAAAGACCACACTACGGTCTTAGAAGACACACTACAGTCTTTACAAGACACCACTGCAGTTCTTACAGACACACGACAGTCGTACAAGACACACTAAAGTCTTACAAGACACAATACAGCTTACGAGACACCCCTCACTGTAGTCTTACAAGACATCATACTGTCTTACATGACCATACCAGTCTTACAAGACGCACTACAGTCTTACATAGGACACACTGTATTCTTACTAGACACATACAGTCTAACAAGACACACTACCAGTCTACAAGGACAAACTGTAGCTTAAAAGAACACTACAGTCTTACAAGACACACTACAGTTCTTCACAGACACATGTACGTCTTACAAGGACACACCTAACGTATTACAATGACACACTACAGTCTATCAAGACAACACTACAGTATTACCAAGTCACACTAAAGTCTAACAAGGTCACACTGTTGTATTACAAGACAACACTCCAGTCTTACAAGGCAATCAGTGGTCTTACAAGACACACACACAGTCTTCAAGACACATCTTACAGATCTTACAAGACAACATTGTAGTCTTTACAAGTCCAGTTAGTCTTACAGGAACACGACACGTCTTTCAAAAACACACTACAGACGTTACAAGGGACACAATAATATCTTACAGTTACACACTACAGTCTTACAAGACACACTTACTGTTTACAAGACACACTACAGTCGACAAGACTCAATCCAAGTCAGCCAAGACACACTACAGTTGGACAAGACTCACTTCAGTCTTACAAGACACACTATCAGTCTTACAAGAGACACTACAGTCTTACAAAGACACACTACAGTCTTACAGCACACTACAACTTACAATGACACACTACAGTTCTTACAAGACACACTACAGTCTTACAAGAGACACTACAGTTCTTAAAGACAGCACTGACAGTCTTACAAGAACACTTACAGTCTTACAAGCACACACTTGAGTATTACAAATACACCGGACAGTCTTACAAGACACACTGTAGTCTAACAAGACACACTACAAGTCTTACAAAGACACACTACCAGTCTTAAAAGGGACTCACTACAGGCTTACAAGACACACTTTCAGTCTTACAAGACACACTTCAGTTTACAAGGGAACACTCTACAGTCTTACAAGACACACTACTGTCTTACAAAGACACACTACAAGTCTTACGAGACACACAAACAGTCTTACAAGACCACACTACAGTCTTACAAGACATACTTACAGTCTTACAAGACAACTACAGGCTTTCAACACACTTCAGTTTACAAGGACACACTACAGTCTTACAAGACATAGTCTAGTATCACAAGGACACACTACAGTCTTACAAGACACACTACAGTGACAAGGACACACTAGGAGTCCTCTACAAGACACACTACAGTCTTACATGACACACAACAGTCTTACAAGACACACTCAGTCTTACAAGACACACTTAAGTCTTAGAAGGACACACCTACAGTCTTACAAGACACACTACAGTCTTACAGGACACACGACGTCTACAAGACCCACCTACAGTCTACAAGACACATTTCAGTCTTACAAGACACACTACAGTCTTACAAAGATGCACTACAGTCTTACAAGACACACTGTAGTTACTAGGACCACTCAGTATAACAAGACCACACAACAGTCTACAAGACAACACTGTAGGCTTACAAGCACACCACTACAGTCTTACAAGACAACTACAGTCTTACAAGACACACGAACGTCTTACAAGACACACTACGTCTTTACAAGGACACACTAACGTCATACAAGCCAACACTACGTCTTACAAGACACACTACCAGTCGTCTAACCTCTACCAGTCTTACAAGACACACTGCAGTCTTACAGACACACTACAGTCTTACAAGACGCATACAGTCTGACAAGACACACTACAGTCTTACAAGACACACTTACAGTCTTACAAAGAAACACTGTAGTGTTACAAGCCACACTACGTCTTACAAGACACACTACTCCAGTCTTACAAGACACCTACAGTCTTACAGAAACACTGTTGTATTACAAGACGTCACTACGTTGATTCAAGACACACTGCAAGTCTTCACAAGACACTCTTACTGTCGTACAAGACCACACTTCGCAGTCTTACATAGACACACTTTACGGTCTTATCATAGACACACTACTGTCTTTACAAGGACACATACAGTCTTACAAGACACACTACAGTCTTACAAGGACACACTACCAGTCTTACAAGACCACACTACAGTCTTACAAGACACCTACAGTCTTACAAGACGCACTACAGTCTTACAAGACTCACTACAGTTCTTACAGACACACTACAGTCTTACAAGACTACATTACTGTCTTACAAGACACATTCAGTCTTTACAAGACAAACTACAGTCTTACAGACCACTACAGACTTACAAGACACACTTACAGTCTTACATAGACACATACAGTCTTACAAGACACTCTACAGTCATTACAAGACACACTACAGTCTTACAAGACACACTACAGTCTTACAAGACACACTACAGTCTTACAAGACACACTACAGTCTGACAAGACACACTACAGTCTGCCAAGACACACTACAGTCTGACAAGACACACTACAGTCTTACAAGACACACTACAGTCTATACAAGACACCACTATACAGTTTACAAGACACACTAACACTAGTACGTCTTACATGTCACATACACGACTGACAAGACACATACAGTCTTACAAGCACACTACAGTCTTACAAGACACACTACAGTTTTATAAGACACACTACAGTCTTACAAGACACACTACAGTCTTACAAGACACAGTCTAGTCTTACAAAACACACGACAGTCTTACAAGACACACTGTAGTCTAACAAGACACACTACAGTCTTACAAGACACACTGTAGTCTACAGTCTTAAAGACACACTAAGGCTTTCAAGACACACTTCAGACTGACAAGACCACCTCAGTCTTACAAGACACACTCAGTCTTAAAGACCACTACTGTCTTACAAGACTCATACAGTCTTACAAGACAACAACAGTCTTACAGACAACACTACTAGTCTTCAAGAAAAACACTACTGTCTTGACAAGACACACTACAGGCTTTACAAGACACACTTCAGTCTTACAAGACACACTACAGTCTTACAAGACATAGTCTAGTCTCACAAGACACACTACAGTCTTACAAGACACACTACTGTCTTACAAGACACACTACAGTCTTACAAGACACACTACAGTCTTACAAGACACACAACAGTCTTAGAAGAACAACACTACAAGTCTTACAAGACACACTACAGTCTTACAAGACACACGGACAAGTCTTACAAGACACACTACAGTTTACAAGACACACTACAGTTTACAGTCACACTTACAGTCTTACAAGTCACACTACTGTCTACAAGAGCACTACAGTCTTACAAGGACACCTGTAGTCTTATAGACCACTCAGTATAACAAATGCACTACTAAGTCTTACAAGACACAATGTTAGGCTTCAAGACACACTACAGTCTTACATGACACATACTGTCTTACAAAGACACACGAACCTCTTACAAGACACACTACAAGTCTACAAGACCACACTACAGTCTACAAGACACACTGTCAGTCTTACAAGCCACACTACAGTCTTACAAGGCACACAGTATAGTCTTACAGACACACTACTGTCTTACAAGACACACTACAGTCTTACAAGACCACATGTAGTCTTACATGTCACAGTCTAGGCTTACAGGGACACACGACAGTCTTACAAACACATACAGACTTACCAGACACCACTACCAATTTAACAAGACACACCTACAGTCTTACATGACACACTATCAGTCTTACAAGACACAATAATCAGTCTGACAAGACACACTACAGTCTGCCATGACACACTACGTCTGACAAGACAACTACAGTCTTACAAGACACACTTACAGTCTTACATGAGACAACACTAACAGTGCTTACAAGACACACCTTACAGTCTTACAGACCCACTTACAGACTTACAAGACACACTACAGTCTTACAGACCACACTACAGGCTTACAGAAAACACTACAGTTTATATGCACACTACAGTCTTACAAGACACACTACAGTCTTACAAGGGACCAGTTTGTCTTACAAAACACACGACAGTTCTTACTAGCACACTGTAGTCTAACAAGACACACTACAGACTTACCAAGAACACTTCAGTCTTAATAGACACACTACAGGCTTTACAGACAACACTTCAGTCTTACAAGACACACTACAGTCTTACAAGTACACACTTACAGTCTTAAAAGACACAACTAATGTCTTACAATAACACACTACAGTCTACACAAGACACACAACGTCGTACAAGACACACTACAGTCTTACAAGACATACTACTGTTTTCAAGACACCCTACGGCTTACAAAGTCACATCAGTCTTACAGACCACTACTACAGTCTTCACAAGACATAGTCTAGTCTCACAATGGACACACTACAGTCTTACAAGAACACTACTCGTTCTTACAAGCCACCTAGAGTTTACAAGACACACTACAGTCTTACAAGACCACACCACAGTCTTCAAGAACACTACGTATTACAAGACACACTACAGTGTAGGGAAAGACACACTACAGTCTTACCAGACCCACTACAGTCTTACAAGGGACACACGGACAGTCTTACAAGACACACTACATTCTTACAAGACACACTACAGTCTTTAAGACGCACTACAGTCTTACAAGACACACTGTTTGTTCTTACTAGACACACTACAGTATAACAAGGACACACTACAGCTTACATGACCTCTGTAGGCTTTACAAGACACACTACAGTCTTACAAGACACACTACAGTCTTACAAGACATCGAACGTTCAGACAAGACACACTACAGTTCTTACAAGACATATACAGTCTAACAAGACACATGTAGTCTTACAGACACACTACAAGTTTTTTCTTAAAGGCACACAGTAGTTCATTACAAGACTCAACTACAGTCTTACAAGACCCACACTACCAGATTTTACAAGACACACTTGTGTAGTCTTACAAGTCACAGTCTAGTCTTACAGGACACACGACAGTCTTACAAAACACACTACAGACTTACAAGACACACTACAATCTTACAAGACACACTACAGTCTTACTAGACACAGTCTAGTCTTACAAGACACACGACAGTCTTACAAGACACACTGTAGTCTGTTACAAGACACACTACACTCTTACTAGACACACTGTAGTCTTACAAGACACACTACAGTCTTACAAGACACACTGTAGTCTTACAAGACACACTACAGTCTTACAAGACACACGACAGTCTTACAAGACACACTACAGTCTTACAAGACTCACTGTAGCCTTACAAGACACACTACAGTCTTACAAGACACACTGTAGTCTTACAAGACACACTAAAGTCTTACAAGACACACTGTAGTCTTACAAGACACACTACAGTCTTACAAGACACACTACAGTCTTCAGAATCACTACACGTTCTTACAAGACACACTAAGTCTTACTAGACACACGACAGTCTTACAAGACCACACTACAGTCTTACAAGACACACTACAGTCTTACAAGACACACGACAGTCTTACAAGACACACGACAGTCTTACAAGACACACTACAGTCTTACAAGACACACTACAGTCTGACAAGACACACTAAAGTCTTACAAGACACACTGTAGTCTTACAAGACACACTACAGTCTTACAGAACACATTACAGTCTTACAAGACACACTACAGTCTTACAAGACACACTACAGTCTTAGAAGACACACTACAGTCTTACAAGACACACTACAGTCTTACAAGACACACGACAGTCTTACAAGACACACTACAGTCTTACAAGACACACTACAGTCTTACAAGGCACACTGTAGAATTACAAGACACACTACAGTCTTACAAGACGGACTACAGTCTTACAAGACACACTGCAGTCTTACAAGACACACTACAGTCATACAAGACACACTAAAGCCTTATAAAGACACCATATAGTGTTAATATACACATACAGTTTACAGACACATACAGTCTTAACAAGGACACCATTATAGTCTTACAAGACACACTACAGACTTACAAGACACCATACAGTCATACAGACTCACTACAGTCTTACAAGACACACTATAGTCTTACAAGACACCCTACAGTATTTCAAGACCACACTATAGTCTTACCAAGACACAATACAGTCTTACAAGACACACTACGGTCGTTACCAAGACACTATGGAGTCTTACACAGATACAATACAGTCTTACAAGACACACTCAGTTTAGAAGACACATGTAGTCTTACCAGACGCACTTTAGTCTTGAAGACCACACTACAGTCTTGCCAAGACACACTACAGAATTAATGACACACTACAGTCTTACAAGACACACTACAGTCTGACAAGAACACTACAGTCTTTACAGAGATGACTAATTTAGTCTTAAAAGAGACACTTCAGTCTTACCAAAGAACACATAAGTCTCACAAGTTACACTACAGTCTTGTGCAAGACACACTAGTCCTACTAGACAAAAAAACTACAGTCTTGAAGACCACTGCAGCCTTACAAGATGCACTACGTCTTAATAGTCGCAATACAGCTTACAAGACACTACTACTGTTTACAAGACAAAACTACATGTCTTTTACAAGACACACTTAAAGATTACAAGGACACACTACAGTCTTACATAGGACACACTTTAGCATTACAAGACAACTGCGTCTTACAAGGGACACTCTACAGTCTTAAAAGACACACTGTTAGGTCTTACAAAGACACACTGTAGTTAGCTAAGACAAAATTACGTCTTGCAAGACACAATACAGTACTTAATTGATTTACAACAGTCTTACAAGACACTACAGTCTTAAAGACACACAACAGTCTTACAAGACACACTTAGTCTAACAAAGGACACACTAAAGTCTTACAAGACACACTACACTCTTACAAGACACAATACGTCTTACAAGACACCATACAGTCATGCAAGACACACTGTAGTCTTGCAGACACACTACAGTCTTGCAGAATCACTAAAGATTTAGTAGACACAATACGACCTTACAAGGACACATACAGTCTTACAGACACACTACTGTCTTCAAGACACACTACAGCCTTTTCAAGACACACTAAAGTCTTAATAATATACACACTACAGTTTACATAGATCACACTCTACAGTCTTACAAGACCACACTGTAGTCTCCTACAAGGCACCATACAGTTTACAAGACACATACAGCCTTACAAGACACTACTACAGTACTTATTTATAGACACAATACAGTTCTACAAGGACACACTAGAGCCTTTAAAAGACACACTACAGTCTTAATAGACACAGTACCGTATTACAAGACAATCTACAGACTTACAAGACAAACTCAGTTTTACAAGACTTCTACAGGTCTTTCAAGACACACTTCAGTCTTACAAGACACACTACAGTCTTACATGACACACTACGTCGTGCACGACACACTACAGTCTTATTACACACACTACAAGTCTTACAAGGACTACTACAGTCTTACATGGGTCCACTACAGCTTTACAAGACACAATTCAGTCTTATTTACAAACTACAGCCTTACAAGACCCACTACAGTCTTAATATACACACGACAGCTTACAAGACACACTACAGTCTTAATTTCACACTACGTCTTACAAGGGACACACTACAGCCTTACAAGGACACACTAAAGTCTTACAAAGACACACTACAGTCTTAATAGACACACTACATCTTACAAGACACACTAACAGTCTTACAAGGACACACTACAGTCTTACAAGACAACACTACAGTCTTACAAGACACCTATAGCCTTAAAAGACACACTATAGTGTTAATATACACACTACAGTCTACAAGACACAATACAGTCTTACAAGACACACTAGAGCGTTACAAGACACACTAAAGGTCTTACAAAGAACCACACTTACAGTCTCTAATAGGCACACTACAGTCTTAAAAGGACACACTACAGACTTACAAGGACACACTACAGTATTACAAGACAACACTACAGTCTTACAAGACACACTAAAGCTTACAAGACACTCTATAGTCTTAATATACACAGTACAGTCTTACAAGGACACTATACTGTTTACAAGTCACATAGAGCCTTACAAGGACACACTAATGTTCTTACAAGACATACCCTAGTCTAACAAGACAAAACTACAGTCCTACAAGTAACACTAAGCGTCTTACAAGACAAAGTACAGTCTCACAAGACACATTACAGTCTTACAAGTCACACTACAGTCTTACAAGAACACTTCAGTCTTACAAGACACACTACAGTTAAAAGGACGCACTACAGTCTTACAAGACACCACTCTACAGTCTTACAAGACACACTACAGTTGTACAAGGACACAGATACGTCTTGCAAAGATACACTACAGTCTTGCCAAGGACACACTAGGAGACTTAATAGGCACACTACGGTCTTGCAAGGGACACACTACAGACTTAATAGGCACACTACGTCTTACAAGACACACTTAAAAGTCTTACAAGGACACATTACAGTCTTACCAGGACACACTACAGTCTTACAAGACACCTACAGTCTTACAAGACACACTATAGTTTACAAGACACATACAGTCTTACAAGAACACACTACAGTCTTACAAGACACCCATACAGTCTTACAAGACAACTACAGTCTTACAGACCACTACAGCCTTACAAAACACACTACAGTTTAATAAACACTCTACAGGCGTATAAGACACACTACTGGCCTTACAAGACACACTAAAGTCTTACAAGACATACTATAGTCTAACAAGAAACATACAGTCTTACCAAGACATATATAATCTCCCCCCCCCTCCCCCCTCCCCCCACAGACACATAAAGTCTTACAAGAACATACTATTGTCTAACAACGACACATACAGTCTTACAAGACACACTAGCGTCTTACAAGACACAATACAGTCTTACAGGACGCACTTCAGCTTACAAGACACACTAAAGTATTACAAGACACACTGCAGCCTTACAAGACACACTACGTCTTACAAGACACCACTAAGCCTTACCAAGACACACTACAGTCTTACAAGACACACTGTAGTCTTACATGACACACTACGTCTTACAAGACACACTACAGTCTTACAAGACACACTACAGCCCTGCAAGACACACTACAGTTTTACAAGCACAACTACAGTTTACAAGTAACATACAGTCTTACATGACACACTACAGCCTTACAGACACACTACTCAGGTCTTATATACAACTTAACAGTTTCCCCAGCCCATGCCCCGTCTTACAAGACACACTACAGCCTTACAAAACACACTAAAGTCTTACAAGGACACACTACAGTCTTAATAGACACACTACAGTATTAAAAGACCACTACAGTCTTACAAGACACACAACAGTCTTACAAGACCACATACAGTCTTACAAGACACACTACAGCCTTTCAAGAACACTAAAGTCTTTAATATACACCACTAAAGTTTACAAGAACACTTTCAGTTTACAAGACTACACTAGTGCCTTACAAGACACACCATACAAGTATTAATATTCACACTACAGTCTTACAAGACACACTAGAGCCTTACATGACACACTTAAAGTCTACAAGACATATTATAGTCTAACAAGACAAACTTACAGTTCTTACAAGACAAAACTAGCGTTCTTACAAGACCACACTACAGTTCTCACAAGACAACACTACAGTCCTCCTTTTTTTCTCTTTTTTTTGTACAAGACACATACAGTCTTACAAGACACACTTACAGTCTTACAAGACAACTACAGTATACAAGGAAACATACAGTCTTACAAGACACACTACGGTCTTACTAAGACCACATACAGTCTTACAAGACAATCTACAGTCTTGCAGGACACACTACCAGGTCTTGGCAAGACCACTAGAGACTTAATAGGAACACTACTGTCTTGCAAGACATCAATACAGACTTAATAGGCCAAACTACTTTTACAAGAACACATGCAGTCTTACAGATAAACACCTACGTATTACAAGACACACTAAGTCTTACAAGACAACATTACAGTCTTACAAGAACCTACCGTCTTCCCAAGACCACACAATAGTCTTACAATAACACCTACAGTCTTAGAAGGCACAATGTATGTCTTATAAGATTCAATACAGTCTTACAAGACACACCAATACAGTTCTTACAAGACACACTGTAGTTTGCAAGACACACTACAGTCTTACAAGACACAACTACAGCCTTACAAAGACACCACCTACAGTCTTAATAGACCACTCTTACTGGTCTTTCTCAGACACACGTCAGTCTTACATGAACTCTACAGTCTTACAGACACACTACTGCTTGCTCGAACACGACAGTCTTATAAACAAATCACGTCAGAATCTTTCTATATATTTTTATTATACTCCATTATTCACTCTACCCTTTCACCCCACTATTACCATCCCTTTTCTTTCACATCGCTTTTCTTTTGTAAGGCTGTAGTGTGTATTGTAAGAAGTAGTTGTGCCTTGTAAGTCTACAGTGTGTCTTGTAAGCCTGTAGTGTGACTTGTAAGGACTACAGGTGTCTTGTAAAGACTGTAGTGTGTCTTGTAAGACTGTAGTGTGTCTTGTAAAGAGTAGTGGTGTCTTGTAAGACTGTTAGATGTCTATTTAAGACTGTAGTTGTGTCTTGCCAAGACTGTGAGTGTGTCTTGTCAAGACTGTAGTGTTATTAGACTTTAGGTGTCTTGTAAAGACTTTAGTGTGAAACATGAGCATTGTAAGACGGTAGTGTGTCTTTGTAGACTGTATTGGTCTATTAAGTCTGTAGTGTTGTCTTAACAAGCTGTAGTGTGTTCTTGCAAGACCTGTAGTGTGTCTAGTATAAGGGACTGTAGTGTGTCTTGTAAGACTGTAGTGTGTCTCGTAAGACTGTAGTGTGTCTTGTAAGACAGTACTGTGTCTTGTAAGACTGTAGTGTGTCTTGTAAGACTGTAGTGTGTCTTGCAAGACTGTATGTGTGTCTTGCAAGACTATAGTGTGTCTTTGTATGACTGTAGAGTGCATATTAAGTCTGTAGTGTGTCTTGCAAGACAGTGGGTGTGTTTGTATGTTAAGACTGTAGTGTGTCTTGTAAGACTTCAGGTGTTGTCTTGTAAGGACTGTAGTGTGTCTAGTAAGACTGTAGTGTGACTATTAAGACAGTAGTGTGTCTTGTAAGGGCTGTCGTTGTGTCGTGTTAGACTGTAGTGTGTATTGTAAGACTGTAGTGACTTTCTGGTCTTGTAAGACTGTAGTGTGTCTTGTAAGACTGTAGTGTGTCTTGTAAGGGACTATAGTTGTGTCTTATATGACTGTAGGTGTTCTTGTAAGACTGTAGTGTGTCTTGTAAGACTGTAGTGTGTCTTTGTATCGCTCTAGTGTGCTATTGTAAGACTGTATGTGTGTCTTGTTAAGACTGTAGTGTGTCTTGTAAGACTGTAGTGTGTCTACTAAGACTGTAGTGTGTTTGTAAGACTTTAGTGTGTCTTGTAAGGCTGTAGAGTGTTACTAAGATGTAGTGTGTCTTGTAAGACTCTTTAGTGTGGTCTTGTAAGACTGTAGTGTGTCTTGTAAGACTGTAGTGTGATTGTAAGACTGTAGTGTGTATATTAAGACTGTAGTGTGTCTTGTAAGACTGTAGTGTGTATATTAGGACTGAAAGTGTGTCTTTGTAAAGCTGTAGTGTCTTGTAAGACTGTAGTAGGTTTGTAAGACTGGAGTGTAGTGTTATAGACTGTAGTGTGTCGTGCAAGACAGTAGTGTGTCTTGTAAGACTGTAGTACCATTGTGTCTTGTAAAGATCTGAAGTGTGTCTTGAAAGATGTAGTGTGTCTATAAGACTGTATAGTGTGTCTTGTAAGGCTGTAGTTGGTCTTTGAAGACTGTAGTGTGTCTTGGCAAGACTACCAGTGTGTCTGTAAGGACTGTAGTGTGTACTTGTAAGACTGTAGTGTATCTTATAAGACTACATTGTGCTTCTAAGAGGTGTGAGTTTTGTAAGACTATTGTGTGTCTGTAAGATGTAGTGTGTTTTGTAAGGACTGTAATGTTGTCTTGTAAGACTTTAGTGTGTCTGTAATAATGTAGTGTATATTGTAAGACTGTAGGTGTCTTGTAAGGACTGTAGTTTGCCTATTAAGTCTGTTAGTGTGTCTTGCCAAGACTGTAGTGTGCTATTAAGTCTCTAGTGTGTCTTGCAAAAAGACTGTAGTGTGTCTTGCAAGGACTGTAGTGTGTCTTGTAAGACTGTAGTGTGTCTTGTAAGGACCGTAGTGTGTCTTGTAAGACGTAGTGTTTTTCTTGTTAGACTGTAGTGTGTCTTGTAAGACTGTAGTCGTGTCTTGTAAGACTGTAGTGTGTCATGTAAGACTGTAGTGTGTCTTGTGAGCACTGTAGAGTGTCTTGTAAGACGTAGTTTGTCTTGTAAGATCTGGTTTCTGGTAGTTTGAGTTGTCTTAGTAGTTAGTTAGTAGTGTGTACCCTGACTGTCTGTAGTTTAGCTTTAGTATTTATTTATTAGTTTAGTTAGGTTGGTCTGGTAGTTTACTAGTTTTTATAGTGTGCTAGGCTTAGGTATAGTTAGGTTTTATTCTTAGGTTGTTCGTAGTTAGTTTGTTTGTTAGACTATAAACATATGTATTGTACAGACTTTAGTGTGTCGTGTAAGGAAAGTGTGTCTTGTAAGACTGTAGTGTGTATATTAAGACTTAGGGTGTCTTGTAAGGGCTTCTAGTGTGTCTTGTAAGACTGTAGTGTCGTCTTGGAAGACTTTAGTGTGTATATTAAGACTTTCGTGGTCTGAAAGGCTGTGTGTGTGTATTGTAAGGACTGTAGTGTGTCTGGTAAGACTGTTGTGTGTCTGTAGTCTGTAGTGTGTCTTGTAAGACTTGTAGTGTGTCTATTAAGACTGTAGTGTCTGTCTTGTAAGGGGGGGGTGGGGGGGGAAAAAACTTTAGTGGGTTTTGTAAGGATGTGTATAGTGTGTCTTGTAAGACTGCAGTTGTGTCTTGTAAGACTGTGTTGTATATTAAGACTGTAGTGGTGTCTTGCAAGGCTGTGTGTGTCATGTAAGACTGTAGGTTACTTGTAAGAACTGTAGTGTGTCTTGTTAAAACTGTAGTGTGTCTTGCAAGGCTGTAGTGTGTTTGTAAGACTTGTAGTAGTGTCTTGTAAGACTGTAGTGTGCTCTTGTAAGATACACGTGTGTCTTGTTAAGGACTGTTAGTGTGTCTTGTAAAAAACATGGCTTATAAGGTGTGTCTGTAAGACTGATTGTGTGTCTTGTAAGGCGGCAGTGTGTCTTGTAAGGACTTAGTGTGTCTTGTAAGACTGTAGGTGTCTGGTAAGGACTGTAGTGTGTCTTGTAAGACGCTAGTGTTGTCTTGTAAGGACTGTAGTGTGTGGCTTGTTAGACTATAGTATGTCTTGTAAGACTTTAGTGTTTATTGTTTAGATTATAGTATGTCTTGGTAAGGACTGTAGTGTTCTTGTTAGACTATAGTATGTCTTGTAAGACTTTAGTGTGTCTTGTAAGGCTGTAGTGTGTCTTGTAAGACTGTAGTGTGTTTATTAAGACTGTAGTGTGTCTTGTAAGGCTGTAGTGTGTCTTTTAAGATCTGTAGTTTGTGTCTTGTAAGAATGGTATGAGTGTCTTGTAGACTGTAGTGTGTCTTGTAAGACTGTAGTGTGTCTTGTAAGACTATAGTGTGTCTTGTAAGACTGTAGTGTGTCTTGTAAGACTGTAGTGTGTCTTGTAAGACTGTAATGTGTCTTGTAAGACTTTAGTGTGTCTTGTAAGACTGTAGTGTGCCTATTAAGTCTGTAGTGTGTCTTGCAAGACTGTAGTGTGCCTATTAAGTCTCTAGTGTGTCTTGCAAGACTGTAGTGTATCTTGCAAGACTGTAGTGTGTCTTGTAAGACTTAGTGTGTTTGTAAGACTGTAGGTGTGTCTTGTTAAGACTGTAGATGCGTCTTTTTCGACTGTATTGTGTCCTTGTAAGACTGTAGTGTGTCTTGTAGATGTAGTGTGTCTTGTAAGACTGTACGTGTGTATTGTGAGACTGTAGTGTGTCTTGTAAGACGCTAGTGTGTCTTGTAGGACTGTAGTTTGTCTTGTTAGACTATGGTATGTCTTGTAAAACATTAGTGTGTCTTGTAAGGCTCTAGTGTGTCTTGTAAGACTGTAGTGTGTCTTGTAAGACTGTACTGTGTATATTAAGACTATAGTGTGTCTTGTAAGGCTTTAGTGTGTCTTGTAAGACTGTAGTGTGTCTTGTAATACTGTAGTGTGTCTTGTAAGTCTGTAGTGTGTCTTGTAAGACTGTAGTGTGCCTATTAAGACTGTAGTGTGTCTTGTAAGACTTTAGTGTGTCTTGTAAGGCTGTAGTGTGTCTTGCAAGGCTGTATTGTGTCTTGTAAGACTGTAGTGTGTATATTAAGACTGTAGTGTTTCTTGTAAGGCTGTAGTGTTTCATTGTAAGACTGTGTGTTGTCTTGATTTAGGACTGTAGTGTGTCTTGTAAGACTGTAGTGTGTCTTGCAAGACTGTAGTGTGTCTTGTAAGACTGTAGTGTGTCTTATAAGACTGAAGTGTGTCTTGAAAGACTGTAGCATGTCTTGTAAGACTGTAGTGTGTCTTGTAAGTCTGCAGTGTGTCTTGTAAGACGGTAGTGTCTCTTGTAAGGCTGTAGTGTGTCTTGTAAGACTGTAGTATGTCTTGTAATACTGTAGTGTGTCTTGTAAGACTGTAGTGGGTCATGTATAGACTGTTAGTGTGTCTTGTAAGACTGTTACTGTGTTAATCAAGTCTGTAGTGTTGTCTTGCAAGACTGTAGTGTGTCTTGCAAGACTACAGTGTGTCTTGTAAGACTGTAGTGTGTCTTGTAAGGCTCCAGTGTGTCTTGTAAGACTGTAGTGTGTCTTGTAAGGCTCTAGTGTGTCTTGGAAGACTATAGTGTGTCTTGTAAAAATGTAGTGTGTCTTTGCATGAACTGCAGTGTGTCTTGTAAGACTGTAGTGTGTCTTGTAAGACTATAGTGTTCTTGTAAGACTGTAGTGTGTCTTGTTAGTCTGTAGATGGGTCTTGTAAGACTGTGTGTGTCTTGGTAGACTGTAGTGTGTTTGTAAGACTGTAGTGTCTCTTGTAGACTGTAGTGTGTCTTGTATAGATGTAGGGTGTCTTCTAAGACTACAGTGTGTCTTGTAAGACTATAGAGTGTCTGTGTAAGACTATACATGTGTCTTGTAAGACTGTAGTGTGTTACTGATGTACGTAGTTGTGTCTTGTAAGGCCTGTAGTGTGTCTTGTGAGACGGTAGTGTGCTTGTAAAAATGTAGTGTGTATTGTAATGATAGTAGTGGCCTTGTAAGTTTCAGTGTGTCTTGTAAGACTGTAGTGTGTCTTGTAAGATACAGTGTTGTGTCTTGTAGACTGGTAGTGTGTCTTGTTAAGACTGTAGTGTCGTCTTGTAAGACTGTAGTGTGTCTATTATTAATGTAGGTGTGTCTTGCAAGACTGTAGTGTTTGTCTTGTAAGACTGTAGTGTGTCTTGTTATGAGAAAGTGTGTCTTGTAGACAGTAGTGTGTCTTGTAAGACTTGCTGTGTGTCTTCTAAGACTGATAGTGTGTTTGTAAGTCTGTAGTGTTGTCTTGTAAGACTACAGAGTGTCTTGTAAGACCGTAGTGTGTATTGTAAGAATGTAGTGTGTCTTGTAGACTATAGTTGTGTTTGTAATACTGTAGTGTGTACTTGTAAGACTATAGTGTGTCTTGTAAAAGACTGTAGTGAGAATGTAAGACTTATATGTGTGTCTTGTAAGGACTGTTAGTGTGTCGTAAGACTATAATGTGTCTTGTAAGACTGTAGTGTGTCTTGTAAGACTGAAGCGTGTCTTGTAAGACTGATTAGTCATGTATTGTAAGGACTGTAGTGTGTCTTGTAAGGACTGTAGTGTGTCTTGTAAGACTATTAGTGTGTCTTGTAAGTCTGTTAAGGTGTCTAATAAGGATGTAGTGTGTCTTGTAAGTCGTGTAGCGTGTCTAATAAAGACTGTAGTGGTCTTGTAAAGGCTGAAGTGCGTTTTGTAGACTGTAGTGTGTTTGTAAGACTGTATAGTAGTGTGTCTTGCAAGCTTTATGGTGACTTGTAAGACTGTACGTGTGCCTTGTAAGACTCGTAGTGCTGTCTTTGTAAGAATGTAGTGTGTCTTGTAAGACTATAGTGGGTCTTGTTAGGACTGTAGTGTTGTCTTGTAAGACTTTAGTGTGACATTGTGCTACTGTTGTTGTGTCTTGTAAGGCTTAGTGTGTCTTGTGAGACTGTAGTGTGTCTTGTAAGGATGTTTGTGTATTGTAAGAAGTAGTGTGCCTTGTAAGTCTACAGTGTGTCATTGTAAGACTGTAGTGGTGTCTTGTAGACTTACAGATGTGTCTTGTAAGACTGTATTGTGTCCTTGTAAGACTGTAGTGTGTCTTGTAAGACTGTCGTGGGTCTTGTAAGACTGTAGTTTGTCCCTGCTAAGTCTGTAGTTGGTCTATTATTGTCTGTAGTGTTGTCTTGCAAGACTGTAGCGTGTCTTGTCAGACTGTAGCGTCTATTAAGGCATAAGTCTAAGTGTGTCGTGTAAGACTTTTGTGTGCCTTGTAAGGGCGGTAGTGAGTCTTGTAAGGACTGTATCTGTGTCCTATTAAGTCTGTAGTGTGTCTTACAAGACTGTAGTGTGTCTTGCAAGGACTGTTGTGTGTTCTCGTAGGACTGTAGTGTGTCTTGTAGGACTGTAGTGTGTCTCGTAAGACTGTTTGTGTGTCTTTGTAGATCTGTTGCTGTGTCTTGTAAGAGTAGTGTGTCTTGTAAGGACTGTACTGTGTCTTGCAAGGACTGTAGTGTGTCTTGTAAGACTATATTGTGTCTTGTAAGACTTGTCGGTGCCTATTAAGTTCTGTAGTGATGTCTTGCAAGGGGGGGGGGAACAAAGGGTTTGGTGTGTCTAGTTAAGACTGTAGTGTGTCTTGTAAACGACTACTGTACTTGTCTTGTAGCTGTAGTGTGTCTTGCAAGATGTAGTGTGTTGCCTATTAAGACAGTAGTGTGTCTTGTAAGGCTGTCGTGTGTCTTGTAGAGATTGTAGTGTGTCTTGTAAGACTGTAGTGTGTCTTTGTAATAAGACTGTAGTGTGTCTTGTTAGACTGTAGTGTGTTTGTAAGACTCTTAGTGTGTCTTATAAGGACTGTAGTGTGTCTTGTAAGACTGTAGTGTATATCTTATAAGGACTGTAGTTGTGTCTTGTAACGCTCTAGTGTGTCTTGTTGACTGTAGTGTGTCTTGTAAGATCTTTTAGTGTGTATTTACACTTATAGTGTTTGTCTTTTAAGGCTATAGTGTGTATTGTAGATGTATTGTGTCTTGTAAGACTGTAGATGGTGTCTTGTAAAGACTGTAGTGTGTCTTGTAAGACTGTAGTGTGGTCTTATTAAGACTGTAGTGTGTATTGTAAGACTTTAGTGTGTATTGTAATGCTGAGTGTGTCTTGAAGACGATATTGTGTTATATTTAAGACTGAGTGTGTCTTGTAAGGGCTGTTAAGTGTGTATATTAGGACTGTGTGTGTCTTGTAAGGCTGTAGTGTGTATATTAGAATGAAGTGTGTCGTGTTAAAGCTGTAGTGTCTTGTAAGACTGTAGTATGTTCTTGTAAGACTTTAGTGTTGTGTTATAAGACTGTAGAAGTGTGTCGTGCAAGACAGTAGTGTGTCTTGTAAGGACTGTAGTGTGTCTTGTAAGAATGAAGTGTGTTCTTGAAAGATGTAGTATGTCTTGTTAAGACTGTAGTTTGTCTTGTAAGTCTGTAGATAGATGCTGCTTGTAAGACAGGTACTGTGTCTATTAAGACTGTAGTGTTCTTGTAAGGTTCTAGTGTGTCTTTAAGACTGTAGTAGTGTGTCTATTTAAGGATGTAGTGTGTCTTGTAAGGCTGTTAGTGTGTCTTGTAAGACTGTAGTGTGCCTTGTAAGACTACAGTGTGTCTTGTAAGACTGTAGTGTGTCTTGTAAGACTGTAGTGTGTATATTAAGACTTTAGTGTGTCTTGAAAGGCTGTAGTGTGTCTTGTAAGACTGTAGTGTGTCTTGTAAGACTGTAGTGTGTCTTGTAAGTCTGTAGTGTGTCTACTAAATCTTTAGTGTGTCTTGCAAGACTGTAGTGTGTCTTGCAAGACTACAGTGTGTCTTGCAAGACTGTAGTGTGTCTTGTAAGACTGTAGTGTGGTCTTGTAAGAGTGTTAGTGCATTATGTTGTATGACTTAGTGTGTCCTTGTTAGGACTATTTAGTGTGTCTTGTAGACTGTTGTGTGTCTTTTCAAGACTGTAGTGTGTCTTGTATGCTGTTGTTATGTTATATTAAGTCTGTAGTGTGTCTTGCAAGACTGTATGTGTCTTGCAAGACTACAGGTGTGTCTCGTAAGACTACAGTGTGTTTGTAGGGTGGGGGGACTTTTTGGTAGAGTGTCTTGTTAAGGACTGCAGTGTGTCTGTAGGCTAAAGTGTGTCTGTAAGACTGTAGGTGGTCTTGTAAATCTGTAGTGTGGTCTTGTAAGGACTGTTGTTTGTCTTTGTAAGGGACTGTAGTGTGTCTTGTAAGACTGTAGTGCGACTATTAAGCTGTAGTGATATTGTAAGGCTGCAGTGTGTCTTGCAAGACTGTAGTTTGTCTAGTAGGACTGTAGTGTGTCTTGCAAGACTGTAGTGTATCTTGTGAGACTGTAGTGTGTCTTGTAAGACTGAAGTGTCTCTTTTAAGACTGTAGTATCTTATTGTAAGACTGTGTGTGTCTTGTAGACTGTTGTGTGTCTGTAAGAATGTGTGTGTCTATTAAGTCTGTAGTGTGTCTTGCAAGACTGTAGTTGTGTCTTGCAAGACTGTAGTGTATTTGTAAGACTACATTAGTGTCTTGTAAGGACCGTAGTGTGTATTGTAAGACTGTAGTGTGTCTTGTAAGACTATAGGTGTGTCTTGTATACTGTTGTGTGTCTTGTAAGACTATAGGGCTGTCTTGTAAAGGACTGTTAGTGGTCTTGTAAGAACTACCATAGTGTCTTGTAAAGACCGTAGTGTGTCTTGTAAGACTGGTAGTGTGTCTTTGTAAGACTATAGGTGGTCTGTTCTTGTAATACTGTAGTGTGTCTTGTAGGACTATAGTGTGTCTTGTAAGACTGTAGTGAGTCTTTGTAAGACTGTAGTGTGTCTTGTAGACTGTAGTGTGGTCTTGTAAGACTATAATGTGGTCTTGTAAGACTGTAGTGTGTCTTGTAAGATGTAGTGTTGTATATATTAAATCAACTATAGTGTGTCTTTTAAGGACTTTAGTGTGTCTTGTATGACTGTAGTGTGTCTTGTAAGACTGTAGTGTGTCTTGTAGACTGTAGTGTGTCTTGTAAGACTGATGGTGTGTCTTTTAAGACTGCTTTAGTGTGGTCTTGTAAGACTTTAGTGGTGTCTTGTAAGGCTGTTAGTGTGTCTTGTTAAGACTGTCAGTGTGTCATATTAAAGCTGTAGTGGTATCTTGTAAGACCTGTAGTGTGTATATTAAGACTTGAAGTGTCGTCTTGTAAAGCTGTAGTGTCTTGTAAGACTGTGTAGTCTTGTAAGACTGTATTTGTGTGTTATAATGGACTGTTAGTGTGTCGGTGCAAGAACAGTAGTGTGTCTTGTAAGGCTTGTTACAGTGTGTCTTGTAAGACTGAAGTGTGTCTTGACAGACTGTAGTATGTCTTGTAAGACTGTAGTGTGTCTATGTAAGTCTGTAGTGTGGTATTGTAAGACGTTACTGGTCTAATTAAGACTGTAGTGTGTCTTGTAAGGCTGTAGTGTGTCTTGTAAGACTGTAGTGTGTCTATTAAGACTGTAGTGTGTCTTGTAAGGCTGTAGTGTGTCTTGTAAGACTGTAGTGTGTCTTGTAAGACTACAGTGTGTCTTGTAAGACTGTAGTGTGTCTTGTCAAGACTGTTGTGTATCTTGTAAGACATACAGTGTGTCTTCTAAGATGTTGTGTGTTTGTAAGGACTATTGTTGTGTCTTGTAAGACTGTTAGTGTGTCTTGTAAGGACTGTATGTGTCTTGTAAGACTTTTTTAGTGTGTCTTGTAAGACTGTAGTTGGTGGTCTTGTAAGACTGTAGTGTGTCTTGTAAGACTGTAGTGTGCCTATTAATTCTGTAGTGTGTCTTGCAAGACTGTAGTGTGCCTATTAAGTCTCTAGTGTGTCTTGCAAGACTGTAGTGTGTCTTGCAAGACTGTAGTGTGTCTTGTAAGACTGTAGTGTGTCTTGTAAGACTGTAGTGTGTCTTGTAAGACTGTAGTGTGTCTTGTTAGACTTGTAGTGTGTTCTGCGTATAGCTGTTGTGTGTCTTTGTAAGACTGTAGTGTGTCTTGTAAGACTGTAGTGTTGCTTTGAGTCTGTTGTGTGTCTTGTAGTCGTTGTGTGTCTTGTAAGACTGTAGTTTGTCTTGTTATACTATAGTATGTCTTGTAAGACTTTAGTGTGTCTTGTAAGGCTCTAGTGTGTCTTGTAAGACTGTAGTGTGTCTTGTAAGACTGTAGTGTGTATATTAAGACTTTAGTGTGTCTTGTAAGGCTGTAGTGTGTCTTGTAAGACTGTAGTGTGTCTTGTAAGACTGTAGTGTGTCTTGTAAGACTGTAGTGTGTCTTGTAAGACTGTAGTGTGTATATTAAGACTGTAGTGTGTCTTGTAAGACTGTAGTGTGTCTTGTAAGACTGTAGTGTGTATATTAAGACTGTAGTGTGTCTTGTAAGACTGTAGTGTGTATATTAAGACTGTTGGGTGTCTTGTAAGACTGTAGTTGTCTTGTAAGACTGTAGGTGTGTTGTTATTAAGACTGTAGTGTCACACTTACAGTATTACAAGACAAACTACTGTCTTGCACGACACACTACAGTCTTATAAACACACACTACTTCCTACAAGACATACTACAGGCTTACATGACACTACAGCTTTACAAGACACACTCTCAGTCTAATATACACACTACAGGCCTTACAAGACACACTACGTCTTAATATACACCACTACAGCATTACAAGACAACACTCAGTCTTAATATTACACTCTACGGTGCTACAAGACACACTACAGCCTTAAAGACACACTAAAGTATTACAAGACACACATACAGTCTTAATGACAACACTACAGTCTTACAAGACACACTACAGTCTTACAAAGACCACACCTACAGTCTTACAAGACACACTACAGTCTTACAAGACCCACTATAGCTTAAAGGACACTCATAGTGTTATTATACACAATACAGTCTTACAAGACACACTACAGTCTTACAAGACACACTAGAGCGTTACAAGACACACTACAGTCTTACAAGACACACTACAGTCTTACAAGACACACTACAGTCTTATAAGACACACTATAGTCTTACAAGACACACTACAGTCTAACAAAGGACCAACTACAGTCTTACAAGACACACTACAGTCTTACAAGACACACTACAGTCTTACAAGACACACGACAGCCTTACAAGACACACTACTGTCTTAATAGGCACACTACAGTCTTTGCAGACACACTACAGTCTTACAAGACACACTGTAGTCTTACAAGACACACTACAGTCTTACAAGACACACCACTGTCTTGCAAGACACACTACAGACTTAATAGGCACACTACAGTCTTACAAGACACAATATAGTCTTACAAGACACACTACAGTCTTGCAAGACACAGTACAGTCTTACAAGACACACTACAATCTTACAAGACACAGCACAGTCTTACAAGACACACTACAGTCTTACGAGACACAATACAGCCGTCTTACAAGCACGTCCCATGTCCTTAGAGACACACTACAGTCTTGCAAGACACACTACAGTCTTGTAAGACACACTACAGACTTAATAGACACAATACAGTCTTACAAGACACACTACCGTCTTACAAGGCACACTAAAGTCTTACAAGACACACTAGAGTCTTAATAGACACTACAGTCTGACAAGACACACTACAGTCTTGCAAGACACACTACAGACTTAATAGACACACTACAGTCTTACAAGACAAACTACAGTCTTACAAAGACACTACAGTCTTACAGGACACACTACAGTCTACAAGACACAAGACAGTCTTACAAGACACACTGTAGTCTTACAAGGCACACTACAGTCTTACAAGACACACTGTAGACTTACAAGGCACACTACTGTCTTACAATACACACTACAGCCTTACAAGACACACTACAGTCTCACAAGACACACTATAGCCTTACAAGACACACTACAGTATCACAAGGCACATCTAAGTCTTACAAGTCACACTACAGTCTAAACAAGACACACTATAGTCTTACACGACACACTACAGTTCTTACAGACACATCTACAGTCTTACAAGGCACAATACAGTCTTACAAAGTCACCATAAAGTCTTGCAAGACCACACTACAGTCTTACAAGACACACTACAGTCTTAAGACGCACTCAGCTTTACAAGACAACATACTGTATTATTAGACACGCTACAGACTGTACAAGACACACTACAGTCTTTTAGACACGAAAAGTCTTACAAGAACACTATAGTCTTACAAGACAACTACAGCTCTTAAAGACACAACTACAGTCCTTACAAGACATACTACAGTCTTACAAGGACACGCTTCAGTCTTACAAGACACACTACGTCTTACAAGGAAATTATAGTCTTACAAGGACACACTACAGTCTTACAAGACACACTATAGTCTTACAAGACTCATTACAGTTTCTGAACAAGAACACAATATAGTCTTACAAGACACAATAAGTATTTACAAGACACACTATAGTCCTTACAAGACACACTACAGTCTTACAAGGAACCATACGTATTCAAGACACTCTGTAGTCTTACAGACACACTACAGTCTTACAAGAACACACTACAGTCTTACGAAGACACACTGTGTCTTACAAGACACACTACTGTCTTACAAGACACTCTGTAGTCTTACAAGACACAATACAGTCTTACAAGTCACATACAGTCTTGCAAAGACACCTACAGAAATAATAGGACACACTTACAGTCTTAACAGACACACTCTCAGCTTACAAGACACACTACTGTCTTCCAAGACAAACTGTAGTCTTACAAGGGACACATACAGTCTTACAAGGACACCACTGTAGACTTACAAGGCGCACTACCTATCTTACAATAATACACTACTGTTTTACAAGAACACTACCGTCTCACAAGCACACTACAGCCTTACAAGACACACTACAGTCATCAGTAGACACACTACAGTTCATACAAGACACAGTAGAGTTTACAAGACACTTATAGTCTTACAAGACACACTGTAGTCTTACAAGAAACACTACAGTCTTACAAGAACAACCCCAACTCTTACAAGAGACATACAGTCTTTACGAGACCACACTACAGTCTACCAAGACACACTACAGTCTTACAAGTACACTACGTCTTACAAGACACTCACCAGCTCTTGACAGAACACTATAGTCTTACAAGACCACCTACAGTCTTACAAGACACACTGCAGTCTTGAAAGAAACATACTGTTTTACACAGACACACTATAGTCTTCCCAAGACAACACTAGAGCCTTACAAGGCACACTACAGTCTTTCAAGACCACACTGGGAGCCTACATATGTCACATACAGTCTTACAAGACACACTGTAGGCTTGCAAGACACACTACAGTCTTGCAAGACACACTAAGACTTACATAGACACAGTACAGTCTTACAAGACACACTACAGTCTTAAAGACACACTTACAGTCTTACAAGTCACCACTACAGTATTACAAGAATACTACAGTTTACAAGACACAATACAGCCTTACCAAGAGACACTACGTTACAAGACACACTGACAGACTTACAGACCTCATACAGTCTTACAAGGACATGCTACGTTTTCAAGAACAACACTTCACAGGTCTTATAAGACACACTTACAGTCTTAAGACACACTCAGTCTTGCAAGACACAATACAGTCGTACAAGACACACTATCAGTCTTACAAGACACACTACAGTCTTACACAGAAACACTACAGACCTACAAGAAACACTACAGTCTTATATACACACTACAGTCTACAAGACACATTACAGCCTTGCAAGACACACTACAGCCTTACATGACACACTAAAGGTCTTACAAAGAACCACACTTACAGTCTCTAATAGGCACACTACAGTCTTAAAAGGACACACTACAGACTTACAAGGACACACTACAGTATTACAAGACACACTACAGTCTTACAAGACACACTAAAGCCTTACAAGACACACTATAGTCTTAATATACACAGTACAGTCTTACAAGGACACTATACTGTTTACAAGTCACATAGAGCCTTACAAGGACACACTAATGTTCTTACAAGACATACCCTAGTCTAACAAGACAAAACTACAGTCCTACAAGTAACACTAAGCGTCTTACAAGACAAAGTACAGTCTCACAAGACACATTACAGTCTTACAAGTCACACTACAGTCTTACAAGAACACTTCAGTCTTACAAGACACACTACAGTTAAAAGGACGCACTACAGTCTTACAAGACACCACTCTACAGTCTTACAAGACACACTACAGTTGTACAAGGACACAGATACGTCTTGCAAAGATACACTACAGTCTTGCCAAGGACACACTAGGAGACTTAATAGGCACACTACGGTCTTGCAAGGGACACACTACAGACTTAATAGGCACACTACGTCTTACAAGACACACTTAAAAGTCTTACAAGGACACATTACAGTCTTACCAGGACACACTACAGTCTTACAAGACACCTACAGTCTTACAAGACACACTATAGTTTACAAGACACATACAGTCTTACAAGAACACACTACAGTCTTACAAGACACCCATACAGTCTTACAAGACAACTACAGTCTTACAGACCACTACAGCCTTACAAAACACACTACAGTTTAATAAACACTCTACAGGCGTATAAGACACACTACTGGCCTTACAAGACACACTAAAGTCTTACAAGACATACTATAGTCTAACAAGAAACATACAGTCTTACCAAGACATATATAATCTCCCCCCCCCTCCCCCCTCCCCCCACAGACACATAAAGTCTTACAAGAACATACTATTGTCTAACAACGACACATACAGTCTTACAAGACACACTAGCGTCTTACAAGACACAATACAGTCTTACAGGACGCACTTCAGCTTACAAGACACACTAAAGTATTACAAGACACACTGCAGCCTTACAAGACACACTACGTCTTACAAGACACCACTAAGCCTTACCAAGACACACTACAGTCTTACAAGACACACTGTAGTCTTACAAGACACACTACAGTCTTACAAGACACACTACAGTCTTACAAGACACACTACAGCCTTGCAAGACACACTACAGTTTTACAAGCACAACTACAGTTTACAAGTAACATACAGTCTTACATGACACACTACAGCCTTACAGACACACTACTCAGGTCTTATATACAACTTAACAGTTTCCCCAGCCCATGCCCCGTCTTACAAGACACACTACAGCCTTACAAAACACACTAAAGTCTTACAAGACACACTACAGTCTTAATAGACACACTACAGTCTTACAAGACACACTACAGTCTTACAAGACACACAACAGTCTTACAAGACCACATACAGTCTTACAAGACACACTACAGCCTTTCAAGAACACTAAAGTCTTTAATATACACCACTAAAGTTTACAAGAACACTTTCAGTTTACAAGACTACACTAGTGCCTTACAAGACACACCATACAAGTATTAATATTCACACTACAGTCTTACAAGACACACTAGAGCCTTACATGACACACTTAAAGTCTACAAGACATATTATAGTCTAACAAGACAAACTTACAGTTCTTACAAGACAAAACTAGCGTTCTTACAAGACCACACTACAGTTCTCACAAGACAACACTACAGTCCTCCTTTTTTTCTCTTTTTTTTGTACAAGACACATACAGTCTTACAAGACACACTTACAGTCTTACAAGACAACTACAGTATACAAGGAAACATACAGTCTTACAAGACACACTACGGTCTTACTAAGACCACATACAGTCTTACAAGACAATCTACAGTCTTGCAGGACACACTACCAGGTCTTGGCAAGACCACTAGAGACTTAATAGGAACACTACTGTCTTGCAAGACATCAATACAGACTTAATAGGCCAAACTACTTTTACAAGAACACATGCAGTCTTACAGATAAACACCTACGTATTACAAGACACACTAAGTCTTACAAGACAACATTACAGTCTTACAAGAACCTACCGTCTTCCCAAGACCACACAATAGTCTTACAATAACACCTACAGTCTTAGAAGGCACAATGTATGTCTTATAAGATTCAATACAGTCTTACAAGACACACCAATACAGTTCTTACAAGACACACTGTAGTTTGCAAGACACACTACAGTCTTACAAGACACAACTACAGCCTTACAAAGACACCACCTACAGTCTTAATAGACCACTCTTACTGGTCTTTCTCAGACACACGTCAGTCTTACATGAACTCTACAGTCTTACAGACACACTACTGCTTGCTCGAACACGACAGTCTTATAAACAAATCACGTCAGAATCTTTCTATATATTTTTATTATACTCCATTATTCACTCTACCCTTTCACCCCACTATTACCATCCCTTTTCTTTCACATCGCTTTTCTTTTGTAAGGCTGTAGTGTGTATTGTAAGAAGTAGTTGTGCCTTGTAAGTCTACAGTGTGTCTTGTAAGCCTGTAGTGTGACTTGTAAGGACTACAGGTGTCTTGTAAAGACTGTAGTGTGTCTTGTAAGACTGTAGTGTGTCTTGTAAAGAGTAGTGGTGTCTTGTAAGACTGTTAGATGTCTATTTAAGACTGTAGTTGTGTCTTGCCAAGACTGTGAGTGTGTCTTGTCAAGACTGTAGTGTTATTAGACTTTAGGTGTCTTGTAAAGACTTTAGTGTGAAACATGAGCATTGTAAGACGGTAGTGTGTCTTTGTAGACTGTATTGGTCTATTAAGTCTGTAGTGTTGTCTTAACAAGCTGTAGTGTGTTCTTGCAAGACCTGTAGTGTGTCTAGTATAAGGGACTGTAGTGTGTCTTGTAAGACTGTAGTGTGTCTAGTAAGACTGTAGTGTGTCTTGTAAGACAGTACTGTGTCTTGTAAGACTGTAGTGTGTCTTGTAAGACTGTAATGTGTCTTGCAAGACTGTATGTGTGTCTTGCAAGACTATAGTGTGTCTTTGTATGACTGTAGAGTGCATATTAAGTCTGTAGTGTGTCTTGCAAGACAGTGGGTGTGTTTGTATGTTAAGACTGTAGTGTGTCTTGTAAGACTTCAGGTGTTGTCTTGTAAGGACTGTAGTGTGTCTAGTAAGACTGTAGTGTGACTATTAAGACAGTAGTGTGTCTTGTAAGGGCTGTCGTTGTGTCGTGTTAGACTGTAGTGTGTATTGTAAGACTGTAGTGACTTTCTGGTCTTGTAAGACTGTAGTGTGTCTTGTAAGACTGTAGTGTGTCTTGTAAGGGACTATAGTTGTGTCTTATATGACTGTAGGTGTTCTTGTAAGACTGTAGTGTGTCTTGTAAGACTGTAGTGTGTCTTTGTATCGCTCTAGTGTGCTATTGTAAGACTGTATGTGTGTCTTGTTAAGACTGTAGTGTGTCTTGTAAGACTGTAGTGTGTCTACTAAGACTGTAGTGTGTTTGTAAGACTTTAGTGTGTCTTGTAAGGCTGTAGAGTGTTACTAAGATGTAGTGTGTCTTGTAAGACTCTTTAGTGTGGTCTTGTAAGACTGTAGTGTGTCTTGTAAGACTGTAGTGTGATTGTAAGACTGTAGTGTGTATATTAAGACTGTTGTGTGTCTGTAAGACTGTAGTGTGTATATTAGGACTGAAAGTGTGTCTTTGTAAAGCTGTAGTGTCTTGTAAGACTGTAGTAGGTTTGTAAGACTGGAGTGTAGTGTTATAGACTGTAGTGTGTCGTGCAAGACAGTAGTGTGTCTTGTAAGACTGTAGTACCATTGTGTCTTGTAAAGATCTGAAGTGTGTCTTGAAAGATGTAGTGTGTCTATAAGACTGTATAGTGTGTCTTGTAAGGCTGTAGTTGGTCTTTGAAGACTGTAGTGTGTCTTGGCAAGACTACCAGTGTGTCTGTAAGGACTGTAGTGTGTACTTGTAAGACTGTAGTGTATCTTATAAGAC
>NW_026507685.1:0-27897 GCF_026875155.1 Cherax quadricarinatus
TAACCCAAGGGTTTTGATGTTAAAATCTCCACAAAGGAAGGTGGTTTTATTCTTTTGTCGTTTGTTTTTGGACTTTAATTTTTCACTGAAATTTGGGATGTTTGTGTGAGTATCCGGTAAATGGCACCAATTGTTATAGGCGTCTTAAGTTTTTTACAGTAAAATTAGCAAAAATGTATTCCCCCATATTCATCACTAAAGCAAGTGGTGCAAAGACAAGATAATTGGTTAGAGTAATAATTCCCAATACCATCCCCAACTTGGTTTGTTCTGCAGTTGTGAATTGCTGTGTATCCTGGAGAGGGTAAGAAATCTATTGTGTCCTGCTTAAGCAGGTCTCAGTAAGAAAATGCAGGAGAAGGGTGTCTTTAGTAAATTCAAGGAGTGCTAGGAGGTCATCATATGTTTGCTTAAGGACCTGATGTTGTAGTTAAGTACTGATAGATTTTTAGCATTGTTTAGGATAGTGGTGGCTTGTGATGCTGTGTAAAAAAGGGCATTTTACTTTCCAATAGGTTTTGATTGGGTGTCAGATTATGGAGGTTTAGATCAGGGTAAACGTAAATCAATCATCTTCTGGGTTTTTAAAATTAGGGTTATTTATATCCTGTGTTGTGTGTTGAGTTCTACTACTGAAAATCATCCTTAACTGCAGGTTACGAATACACACTTACATAACCGCTAAGAGTGCTATGGCATGAGCTGCTCTCATTCGCCTATATAAACTCAAAGGTGCACATACCGCTACAAAACTTCACCATCACACTGCTCTCATTAGGCAACTTATCACATACACCACTAGCCCTCTTCCTGACAGTAAGACTTACGCCCAATTGCTACAACGGATCCAGAATCGGGGGTTGTGCAGTGTGCTGGACGTTTCTCGATTACAAACACCGCCTTGCCTTACACTCCACTATCCTTGCCATGATAACACCATAGCCATAGACGTGTGTATCAGCGTGGTAAGCCTTGCGTAGTGTCGTTTGGGGCCGCCACACTGTCCGACCCTTTGCCTCCTAAGCCCGACCAGCCATGTACTGCAGATGGGAAACAATGCTTTATAAGCTGCTGGGTCTGACCCTGGCTTTTTTTTTTTATATACTTTTGCGATTCCTCTCTTCCCACAATTCTTCTCTTATCCCAACTTTTTCTTCACTCCTCTGAGTTAATTAGTTAGGCATCTTCATAACCACAGTACGTCACTAACCTGCCAAGAAGATGCCAGGTAGCTTGATTTAGCCCCGCCTCTCTCCCTTCCCCCTCCCGACCTTCTCACCTCACTTCTTTTCCACTATCCCCACTTCCCCCCTCACAACCTAAAGGGTGTGAAAAAGGGAAAGATCTCAACCACCGATTCTACTTGCCAAGTTGCTCTAGTTGAACTTTCTAAACTTCTAAAGCACATTGAAAAATCTTCTCAAGATCCTGACTATCAACATCTGCTAACACGTCTCAATATCATACCAATGCAACGTTTTAAACGTCTTGAAAATGGAACTGAAATTAACAAGCAACATGTCATCGTGAAACACGTCACAACTCCCAGTAACCACCAAACCTCTGTGAACTGACCAATCAAAAGATGAACTCCTCCTTGTCGCCTGCAGCTACCCATCACCATCAAGCCACAGTTATTTCCATCCAGCAAGATGCAGTCAGCGCCTGCAAAAGTTCCTGTTGCCCTTCTACATCGTCTTCGTCAGTGTTTCTCCAGGCTTAGCAGTTGGGTCTAGTCCTGACTCTTCTCTCTTCGACTCAAGAAAATTCCTCTCACCGTTTTCGCCCCGTCCCCACTTGCCCCTCGCCACTCGTGGGTCCTTACCTGTGAGTCCTCTGTTCTGTTCTGTGAGAGTCTCGCAGATAATAGGGGAAAGAAAAGCAGTCCTTAACGAGTATGCACAGATAAGGAGGGAGCCCAGCGACAGTATGAAACGACATAGCATCGAAAGTCAAATCTGACCCGAAACTGCTGTATAGCCACATTAGGAGGAAGACAACAGTCAAGGACCAGGTGATAAGGCTGAGGGGAAAAAAGTGGAGAACTCATAAGAAACGATCAAGAGGTATGTGAGGAGCTCAACACGAGATTTAAGGAAATATTTACAGTAGAGACAGGAAGGACTTGGGGGACAGACCAGATGGGGACACCAGCAAGGAATACACCAACAAGTGTTGGACGAATACATACAGATGAGGAGGAGGTGGGAAAAAACTGCTAAGGACATCGATACCTCAAAGGCAATGGGACCGGACAACATCCCCCGTGGGTCCTTAGAGAGGGAGCAGATATGTTGTGCGTGCCAAATTACCACAATCTTCAACACGTCCCTGGAAACTGGGGAACTACCTGAGGTATGGAAGGGCAAATGTATTCCCATTTTTAAAAAGGAAAGAAAAGGGACTAAAATGACCCCGTGTCTTGACGTGTATAGTTGCAAAATTATGGGAAGATTATCAGGAGGAGAGGGTGGGCACCTGGAACGGGAAAAAAAGTATAAATCCAACCAGCACGGATTACGGAGGCAAATCCTGTGTCACAAACCTTCTGGAGTTTTTTGATAAAATAACAGAAGTAAGAAAAAGAGAGGGGGTGGGTTTATTGCATCTTCTTGACTGCAAGAAGGCCTTTACACAGTTTCCTCACAAAGATTAGTGCAGAAGCTAGAAGCACAGGCGCAATATAACAGGAAGGGCACTGCAATGAATCAGAGAATACCTGCCAGGGAAGGCAACAACGAGTCATGGTACGTAATGATGGCATCACAGTGGCACCTGTACAGCGGGGTCCCACAGGGTCGGTCCTAGGACGCAGTGCTATTTTTGGTATATTGAACGAACATGAACGGAAGGGTTAGAAACTCAGAAGTGTCCCTGTTTGCAGATGATTGAGTTAATGAGGAGAATTAAATCTGATGATGAAACCAGGCAGGACCTTCAAAGAGACCGGACAGACCTGGACAACCTGTCAGCAAATGGCTTCCTCGAATTAATCCTAACCAAATGCAAAGTCATGAAGAGAGGGGAAGGGCACAGAAGACCACAGACAGAGTATAGGCTGAGATGGCCAAAGACTGCAAACCCCACTCAAGGAGAAAGATCTTGGTGGTAAGGTATAACACACCGAGCATGTCTCCGGAAGCACGGAAACATCAATCGATAACTGCTGGCAGCAATATGGGGCGCCTGGCAAACCTGAGAACAGACTACTCGATACCTTAGTAAGGATCATTCAAGACACTGTACAACCGTGTATGTCAGGCCCCATACGGGATATGCAGCACCACTGTTTGGAACCCCGCACTTATGATAAAGCAACGTCAAGAAACTAGAGAAAGACAAAGGTTTTGACGACAAGTGAGTTCCAGAGCCTAAGGGGAATGTCCTATCGAAGAAAGATAAAGGGAATCGGGCCTGACGACCCTGGATGAACAGGAGGTCAGTGAGACTGAAAACGACATATAAATACTGCGTGGAATAGACAAGTGGACAAAGACAGGATGTTCCAGGGAGGGACACAGAAACAAGAGGCCACAATTGGAAAGTTGAAGACACAAATGAGTCAGGAGAGAATAGTAGGAAGTATTATCTCAGTCATAGATGATGTAAGTCAGTGGAATAGCCTGAAAATGACGTAGTGGAGGCAGGAACCATACACAAGTTTTAAGACGAGTTTATAACGCTCATGAGAGCGGGAGAGAAGAGGGCCCAGTAGCAACCGTGAAGAGGCGGGTCCAGGAGCTAAGACTCGACCCCTGCAACCACAAATAGGATGAGTACAAATAGGTGAGTTACACACCAGAAGGGGACTTAAGGAAACAAGAGCTAACTGGTATAATGCTGCCTTAAGGCCCACTTTCACTTGTTACTATTTAATATTCATTACCTAACAGAATACTCCATTCTATGACTACAACAGCAACACAGTTACATGACCACATCACCTGTCTTTGTAATACTCATTGACTAAAATGTTATCGTTTTACAATAATTTTTGTACCACTGATATATCATCTTATAATCTTAAAAGTAAATTTTAAGCCTGCCCATGAAAGCTCTGCATACAAGGGGCTCTGTCATAAACCGACCTGTTTTTTGTAATACTCATTTGTGCTTAATTGTTATCTGTTTTACAATAATGTTTTAACCACAGAAAACTCATTGCTTAGTTTAATCTTAAGTTTAATTAAAAGCCTGCCAGTAATGGCTCTGCATTCAAAGTGGCTTTGCATGTTGCATTTAACTGAATCTTTTTGGTACTTCTCTGTATCATGGTTCAAATTAATAAATAAATAAAATAAAAACGTGCCTCAGGCCACTTTCACAGGTAAAGTGGTAATCAGGCACTTTCACTGTAAAAAGTTGGTCCTCATGCCACTTTCACTGGAAAGTGATCGTCAGGCAAATTTCCCGTTAATAGGGGTTCATAAGGCCAATTTCACTGGCAAAGTGGTCGCTCACCACTTTCACTGTAAAGCTGTCCCCAGGCCACTTTTAGGGTAAAAGTGGTCCTCAGGCCCACTTTTTATTATTGTAAAGGTGTTCCTCCAGGGGCCACTTTCACTGGTAAAGGTGGTCCTCAGGCACTTTCCTTGTATCGTATCCTCAGGCCACTTTCACTGGTAAAGTGGTCCTCAGCCATTTTAAACTGGTAAAACTCGGTCCTCAGGCCACTTTCATATGGTAAAGTGATCCTCAGGCCACTTTCACTGGTAAAGTGTCCTGCAGGCCACTTTCAATGGTATAGTGATCTCAGTCCAACTTTTCAACTGGTATAGTGCCCTCAGGCCATTTTAACTAGGTAACTCGGTCCCAGCAGCCACTTTCAATTGGTAAAGTGATCCTCAGGCCACTGTTCACGGTAAAGGCGGTCCTCAACCATTTTCATAGTAAAGTAGTCCGCAGGCTACTTTCAACTGGTAAAGTGTGCTCAGGCCACTTTCACTGGTAAGGCGGTCCTCAGACCATTTTCATAGTAAAGTGGTCCTCAAGGCAACTTTCACTGGTAAATGGTCCTCATGCACTTCACTGGTAGCGGTCCCTCAACCATTGTTCATAGGTAAAGTGGTCCTCAGCTACTTCACTGGTAAAGTGGTGCTCAGGCCACTTTCACACTGTAAAGTGGTGCTCAGGCCACTTTCACTGGTAAAGTGGTCCTCATGCCACTTTCCACTGGTAAAAGTGGCTCTCAGCACATTCACTGGTAAAGTGGGTGCCAGGCCACCGTTCAACTGAGTCAAATGGTTGGCACACCAGGCCACCTTTCACTGTAAAGTGGTTCCATGCCAATTCACTGGTAAAGTGCTCATGTCACTTTTTCATCACTGGTAAAGTGGCCTCATCCACTATTCAAACTGGTAAAGAAAGTGGTCCACATACGCCCACCTTTCAACTGGTAAAGTGGTCCACAGCCACTTTCACGGTAAAGTGGCTCAGGCCACTTTTCACTGGTAAAGTGGTGCTCAGGCCACATTCACTGTAAAGTGGTGCTCAGGCACCACTTTCCACTGGTAAAGTGTCCTCAGGACCCTTTCACTGGTAAAGTGGTCCTCATGCCACTTTCACTGGTAAAGTGGTCCTTCATCGCAACTTTCACGTGGGTAAAGTGGTGCTCAGGCCACTTTCACTGGTAAAGAGGTGCATCAGGCTACTTTCACTGTAAAAGGTTGCTCAGGCGCACTTCACTTGAGATAAAGTGGTCTCATGCCACCTCCACTGTAAAGTGGTCCTCATGCCACTTTACACTGGGTAAAAGTGGTCTCATAGCCACTTTCACTGGTAAAGTGGTCCCTCAGGCCATTTCACCTGGTAAGAGTGATGCTCAGGCCACTTCACTGGTAAATGGTCCTCAGGCCAATTTCACTGAAAGTGGTGCTCGGGCACTTTCCACTGGAAAGTGGTGCCAGGCCACTTTCACTGGTAAAGTGGGTCCTCAGGCCACTTTTCACTGGTAAAGTGGTCCTCATTCCACTTCACTGGTCAAGTGGTGGCCGGGGGGGGGGGGTGGGGGGGGGGGGAATGGCCATTTCACTGGTAAAAGTGTCCTCATGCCACTTTCACTGGTAAAGTGGGTCCTTCAGGCCACTTTCACCTGGTAAAGTGGTGCTCAGCCACTTTCACTGGAAGTGGTCTCAGGCCACTTTTCACTGGTAAAGTGGTCCTCAGGCCACTTTCACTGTAAAAGGTGGACCTCACTCATCCACTTTCACTGGTAAAGTTGTCTCATGCCACTTTCACTGGTAAAGTAGGCTCCTCATCACACTTTCACTGTAAAAGTGGTCATCTGCACTTTCACTGGTTAAAGTGGTCCATCATGCCACTTTCACTGGAAAGTGCGTCCTCATGCCACTTCACTGTAAAGGGTCCTCATCCACTTTCACTGGTAAAGTGGTCCTCCTGCCACTTTCACTGGTAAAGTGTGGCTCGGCCCTTTTCAACTGTTTTTGGTAAAGTGGTGCTCAGGCCACAATCACTGGTAACGTGGACCTCAGGCCCACTTTCACTGGTAAGTGGTCCTCAAGCCACTTTCCACTGGTAAAGTGGTGCTTCAGGCCACTTTCCACTGGTAATGTGGTCCTCCATATGCCACTTCACTGGGTAAAGTGGTGCTCAGGAGCCACTTCCACCAACTGCGTAAAGTGGTGAGCTCTCAGACTTGCCACTTTCCACTGGCCAAAGTGGTGCTCAGGAGTCACTTTCATAAGAAACCCAGTTTCTAAATTTTAACAATTCAAGTCATGAATGAATATATGGTTCTTACCTAGAGAGATTTGCCGATGCTCACTGTGAAGCGGTAGAGACGCCATGTTGGCAACGCAGGGACTGAGAGAAGAACAGTTAGGCCAGTTTGCGGAGAACAGACACGTAGCCCTACACTACAGTGCCGGCACTTTGAGCCAAGAATGATCAGATGAGGATTTGTATGATGTGTGTAAGTCTTATGTTTTTGTTCATATTGTTCATTGAGTGTGAGCTCCAGAAATAAGTGTTTTACCTTCCACTTTCCTGTCCCGATAAACTATATTAGTACCACTCCTGCGGGTTTAGTGTTTCCATTATGCAAAGCAGATAACATCGAAGAATATGTCTACTTACCTAATGAAAGTGTTCAGATCACAATTTCTCTCAAGCTTGTGCCTGTATTTCACAATCACCCACAGCCGCTTGACAATGAAGTCTGATCTCATGCATGTCAATAATAGTAAAAAAATAAAAAATAATAATAATAATAATAATAATAATAATAATTATAAAATAATAAATAATAATAATAAAAATATACAATAATAACAGAATTAGATAGCTATATATATACATGTAGAACAGAACATAACTAATCACTCGCCTAAAAAAAATCTAAACTTGCAAACTATGATAAGTTTGTCTCAAATGTATTTTCTTCCAAGATTCACATAATCACCTCACGTCTATCGAGTTCTATTAACTTTCGGTAGATAAGAGAACATAGGCAACCATTTAGGCAACTTTACAATCCGAAACGAGATTTCGAGCCCACAGCTAGTCTAGTGCTTCTTCAGTCTGAGTACAGAAGTAGGCAGGAGCATTAGAGTGTGTGAAGACAATGTACACTCAGTTCCGTCAAACCTTGTAGTCGTCAGATTGAAGGCTTGTCAGTCCCATCAGCGGAGAGCGTTCTGATTCCATTTCAATATACACCTACGTGTCACAACATGTTTCCAACAGGCAATTGCGGCAGTGTGTTTCACACCACACTCACAGTCTCAAGGCACTTCGATGCATTGGTTGTTATCCAGTAGTCCATTAAGAAGTGTGGCTGAGTCTGTTGGCAAGTTTTATACTTTTCGGGACATATGAAAAGGTAGGGTGATTCGCTCGATTCTGTGATGGGCTTGCAGAGCGATAACAACCATGGATGAGTAGGAACAAACTCCCGAGTCACACGCTATTCTCTACATATTTATTGTAAAGTAATAGCAATGAGTTTTACCATGACATAATTTCACACATGACGTCAACTCACAAATAACAATGCGTGAAACCATCTTCATACATTGAAGGCACAACGAATAAGTATTTTTAAAAATAGTTTAGATTAATACATGAGTGGGTAGAGTTGGACCTGACTAGCTTGTCGCATGCAGGTCTGTGGTCCGTGGTCCTCTTTGAGTTGAGGTGACCAGGACTGGTGGGTCATTGGGCTAATCTGAAGGGGGGGGAGGGACATGACCTGCTCCACATGGGTCCAGTAGACCTCCTCAGTGGTTCCTTCTTTCTATGATCTTATGTTCTATTAGAAATGGGACCAGCCGTGGCAAGAGGTTCCACTACATCAAGAGAGACTGGCCACCTTCGTCAATCATTGGAGTCTGGGAGAGAAATGACCCAACATCCACTACACTCATTGAACCTAAACAAACATGGGGCACATACAAACTTTGTAAAAGCTAATGGACAAAACTCCGTCCAAAGTCAAGATGACAGTCAAAATTCCCCTCACAGAAGTCGCTAAGATTAAAAGGGGAGTCTTCAATTCCAGGTCCTCCAGATTCGATAACTTCTTAAGATGGTGACTTGGAATCAGACCTTCATGGTGGGAGAGAAAGCGAGCTTGGAGACATTCAAATTAGTTCTCGAAGGCGGTTTCTCAGAAAACAGAAGGAGAAAGCACATGAAAATTGGTGATAATCCCTCATCAGCCTTACAAGAACATGGGATGTAACATGTCCACTTAAAATCCGTCTATTTTTGGACCTCCTTTAGACTTTTTTTTTTTTTTTTTGGCGGGGAAACGTGGAGACAGTTTAGTGATGAACATAGTAAAAAGTTTCACTAAATATTTCAACCATGGAAAAGGTACCTTATGGCAAATGGGAATGGGGCACAAGAATGCATGCCAGACAATATTGCGAACATTGGCAAGCATGATTCTTCAGCCCACTATAAGCGTCCAAGCAAAAAGCCAGAGGAGTAGGTACGATTAGAGGTTTAAAACATAACGACACATATTTGAACGTTATAATAAAAATAATCAAATATTGCATTCCTCGTATCTTTAAACCTATAGCCCAAAAAGCAATTTCATTTAAGAAGTACACAATTTTCAACAATTGTTGACCCAGAGATAATTAGGAGTCCTCTAGGTTGTTCAACCTATATATCCTTGTTAGGCTCATTTAAACACTATGCTGCTCAGGACTGGTCTACGTATTACAGAATTGGATAAATGCACTGGAAAACATACAAGGAGGATACAAAGTTGATCCCATGTATCAAATCTTCCTATGGAGGATAGACTGAGGACCCTGAATCTGCACTCCTCTAGAAAGGCGTAAATTCGGCGGGATATGATTGTGTATAAATGGAAAACAGAAATAAATAAAGGGATGAAATCGAGGTGGTAAACTATCTAACTATACAGGACTCGCACAATAGTTTTAAGTTGGAAAATTCAGATTCAGGAAAGGAATATAGGAAAGCACTGCGGTTTGGTGACACAGAGTTGTGGCGATTAGTGGAAAAAACTTCCGAGGTTACTGTCAATAAAGCTAAACGTTGTGTAGTTTATTTATAAATTAGGATCATATAAAATACATGATACAGTGTGAGATAGACTGACGAGTGGTGCTAATAGGTTCTGATGCCGTGCTCCTTCCTTAAGTTGATTGACTAGGTTGATCAATGGTTTAAAACCGGTAGAGGAGACTTGACCCGCCTCGCATGGGCCTGTAAGCGCCTTCTGCAGTGTTTCATTCTTCCATTATGTACTCATAATTGTTAAATTCAAAATATTGAAAGGGTAATCTAACAGAAACTTTGAGTCACATAATGTAATCCTAACATGGATTTAAATTCTTCGCTAAACAGTTTTTCAAATGTTTCACTTCTAATCTCGAGTCTGGCGACTTCCTGGTTAACTCTACACTGTTTTTTAAAACATTATGTGAGTGGAATCACCAGGAAAATATCTGTGTTAACTGTGAACTTGGCAAACTTTTCTCTACATCAACACACCTGCCAGAACAATAACACAGAACATTTAGTGTTGTACAAAGTGGTGATAAAAACAACATATATTCGTCAGACGAAAATAACGTCAAATGATACCTGTGTTAAGATCTGGAATTAATATCAAAGACTGGGAGATGGGACAACACTTGCACAAAAGAACCTACATTAAAAATTAATATAGAAGGCTCAATAAAATACATACAAATTCCAATGATATATTCAGGTTTTATAAATAATCATAGTTTCATAACACTCGCAATCTATCGTTGGTTCTCAGCATATTCAATTAACCTAGGATGGATTGTCAGTCTCATATTCCAATCGTCCTGGATAGACACTCGCTAATATTTCCATCAGACTCTAGAAATCTGTCCCTGTCATGATTCCATCGTTCGCGGACTAGGTTCTCTTATTATAACCTTTGATCTATAATAATAAGAGGTATAAGGACCCCAATGGGACATTAAGTCACGTGTCTGACTTTTTTGGGTTATCCTAGGGTTCTCTACGCCATATCGCTATGTATGAGTAATACTATTTAACTGTAGTGAGTATACCTGAATAAACTTACCTTACTTACTAACTTCTACTAACACCTTCCATCTATCAGGACGGGTTTTCCCTGTCGATTCCTCTCTTGTTCCAGGACTGGTTCCTCTCATAATTCCATTTTTCTGTAGTAAGGGCGAATTTCTTTTCTCATATTCCATGGTTTTTGACGTTTCCATGTCTATTCAGTCGTTCTAGAGGGAGTTCCCTGTCATATTCCATTGTTCACAACGAAATTCTCTCTCTGTTCCATTGCGCTGGACAAGTCTCCTTGTCCTATTTGCCTTGTATTCTGCACGGTTTTTCCTTGTCACATTCCCCGTTCTGGACGAGTTTCCCCGTCATATGACATCGTGAATAATGGTTTTGAAAAACCGAACAAGTTGAAGATTTGAGACACATTAGCAGCATAATGGGAATCATTTATCAGAAAACGTTCGCCACACAGTGAGCCTTCAATCAGTCCAATACAAAGAGGAAGGCGAAGGAGATGAGGAGAATTAAAGGTAATCAGTCCCTCAATCCTGGAGTCGAAATGTGTTCAGTCCATCAATCTACAAGATTGATGGACTGAACACATCGACACCAGTTTGAGGGACTGATTACCGCATTCTCCTCCTCTCCTTACGCCTTCGCTCTTTGTATTGGACTGATGAAGCCACTGTTGGCGAAACGTGTTTCCTGATTAAAGATTTCCCATATGCTGCATATGTCTCAATCTTCATATTTCATCGTCCATATACGTTTCTATGTCATATTTCCATCGTACTGGATGGGTTTCCTATAAGTAAGCTTACTCAGGTAAACACAAATACAGTAACATAACTGGTTTGCATGACATTTTTCATTGACTCTATGTGTATAATTCTTCGGTATATATATGAAAATAGTGATATCACTCTGTGTAATATATTCGTCCTATCACATCAGGGTTGTCAAGTTATACGGAAACGTTACTTTTTCCTCTTTTCGTATAACGTAATAAATGAGAAAGTGGTATATTACAGAATTAAAATGCATACCTTATATAGGACTAAATGTAAGTCTAATATATTTTCTTTATATTCAGATTTATTAATAATGTCTAGAAGACTGCATAAATTCACCAGACATATCTTGCTCTGTCTCCGGCGAATTCATCCCGTTCAGAATTTCCGCGGAGCAACATTACCCTTTATGAAGCGCCGCTACTTTTGCTTATTTGGGTGCTGCAAACTTGGAGACCAGACAAACCATTGCCCACACAAAGCTTGCAAGAATTTGTATCAGTAAGCCCCAAAGGGTCAGTTGGGAAAACTTTGGTGCAACCAATGAATGATGGGAGCAGATGAACCACCATGATGACTGCTACTTTGTGTGACTAAAGCCAGCTTGGGTTCAACAGACTAAAGCAACGCAATAATATTACCCAAAATTCCTTCAGCAATAAGGTCTGTTCCACACTCGGGATATTTGGCACGGGGGACCTGTGCCAGTGCCACCTGAGACATGCAAAATTTCATCAGAGTCTGATACCAGTGATTCTAAGGAGTTTGAAGTAACTATAACCACAACAAATGTCGAATCTCAAACCATTCCCCAAGTTGTGCTCAAATGACTTGGAGAGGAGACCCTAACCTTCAAAAAGAAAGGTGCACATTACTTTACTTGGCTCTAGACTGAAGGAACACAGTATCTAAGCTCCTGGAACAAATATAGCTTGGTCCAGTCATCGTGAAGCGAATTTTCACGCAGTTTTGGATCTTTGGAATTGAGGAGTTTTCTGTTCAGATATTCTGGCATATTGAACACATGGAGGATGTCAATACAAATCAGTAATGAATTGAGAATCTACAACTGATTCTTCTAAAAAAGTTTAAAAGGCTGTACTTTCTCTATAATGGCAACCCACAGCTGCATCTGTGCGCCATTTGCCATAGTGTCTCAAATGAGTCAAAAAACTTCGCAAATATGAGACGTTGATAGTCTGCAATCAGTACCTAGAATCACAATTTTCCTCATTGTGGTGATTAAAAAGTTATATCTCCACCAAGGTGGGGGGGTCCATTTTTTTTCAAAGCGGATACACCAAATATCTTTGTTTCTGTGTCTCTTTGGACAGTAAGGCAGACAGCCAGACACTATGAACAAAAAAGACTGGCCACCAAGACAGCTTCTTATCCTGGAAATCACAACGTGAAAACTGTGCCCACTATCGACCCCAAGGAAAATTTTGCTGCAGCACTCCACATTAAATTAGAACTTAATGAAAAATTTTGTGAAGGTCTGAACAAGAATGGAACTGCTTCAAGTATCAGGATCAAAGTTTCCTCTTAAAGTGAAGGCAAGCTAAAGCAGGAATCTTGTTGACCCTCAGATTCGAGAATTGATGAAGTCAAGCATTTTTGATGAGCATAGCAGGTGTCGAGGTTTAATGCCTGTTTTCATTTCTAGCAGAGTTGTCCACAACTTCCTGTAAACAGCCTCCGACTTTACCCCAATATGAAAAAAAATGCTCTACAACTTGGGTCTAGACTGAATGTGACGATGCACTTTTGCACTTGACATCTTGACTATTTTTTTCACAATTGTAGGGGACCAGAGTGAAGGACCAAGGAGACAGCGTTCCCATCAGATATACTTGAGCAGACCATGAACAACTCTCTATACCATAGGAAAATGGAATGGCAGCATAATGGCGGATTCATGCTGGTACATTGAGAAAACGTAATATCTCGAAAGGTCTCGAAGAGTGCCTTGTGCCCTTGTAATGTTACTTACGTTCTGCTGTAACTATTAAGGAGAAGTTAAATGGAGGGTTTTATATTTGAGTTTAATGTTTTGTTTACATGTATAAGCACAATATTTTTTATCAGAAGCGTGTATCTCGTATATATGATTAGGTACAGCTTTTGAAAAGTTGGTGGAGTGTGCTGTTTGGCACAGGAGCAGTATCATTGCCGCACAGCAAGTACAGGTAACTAGTAGTGTCTTCTTTTTGCAAGATGGTCTAGTAAGTGCAGTCTTGTTTTGCTCAGAGATGCTACCAAGTAAGTGCGGTGTCGTTGTCGGCTTATGAGTAGCTAGTATAGTGTGTCTGTTGCAAGATGTGGCTAAGAGATTTTTGCGTCCTGGTGCAGGAATAGTGGACTAGGCGTCTCGATCTTATCGAAAAAAAGAATGGCTATAAAATCCAGAAAGATATTGTTTATGGAAAAGCCAAAATGAAACATTGAGTAAGTCCAACTTTGGATTGGTAGCACAAAAGAGAATGCGAATCACATTGTAGGCTACATAAAAATTTCCAAAGAATTGTCAAGGGAAGGATTCCCAGCTCAAAACATAGGAGAAACACTGTGAAAATCACTGAAAGTTTACTGGAACTCAATACAGTAAATTAACTATAGAAATAAACAAAAATACATAAAACTGGAAGAAACAGTATCAACTTGATAATACAACTGTAGCAGCAGCAGCAATAGTAGTAATCCTTGTCATACTAAGACTGTAGCAAGCAGCAGTATATTGTATCCCTTGTCATACTAAGACTGTAGCACAGCAGAGTAGTAGTATCCTTTGTCATACTAAGACTGTAGCAAGCAGCAGTAGAGTAGTACCTTAGTCATACTAAGACCTGAGCAGCAGCAGTATTAGTTAGTATCCTTGTCATTAACTAAGACGGTAGCAGCAGCAGAAGTAGTATTATCCTTGTCCATGACTAAGACTGTAAGCAGCAGCAGCATAGTTACGCTATCCTGTGTCATACTAAACGTGTACAGCAGCGCGTAGTAGTATTATCCTGTCATACCTAAGACTGAAGCAGCAGCAGTAGTAGTAGTATCTGACATACTAAGAGACGTAGCGCAGTATAGTATTCCCCCCCTTGTCATACTATAGACGTAGCAGCAGCAGTAGTATCAGTGTGATATAAGGAAAAACAGAACCAAGAAAAACATTGTTATTCCGTCCTTCAGTGCTTCCATTGTACCTGGAAGCACTGTATACCTGCATCGTCTTTCAGTCTGCTTCTCAGTGTACCTGGAAGCACTGTAAACCTGCTCGTCTTCAGTGATTCCAGTGTACCAGGAAGCACTGTAACCTGCACGTCTTCAGCTTCCAGTGAAACCTGGAAGCACTGTTAACCTGCTCGTCTCAGTCTTCAGGTGTACCTGGAAGCACTGTTAACCTGCTCGTCTTCAGTGCTTCCAGTGTACCTGGAAGCACTGTTAACCTGCTCGTCTTCAGTGCTTCCAGTGTACCTGGAAGCACAGTTAACCTGCTTCGTCTCATAGTGCTTCAGAGTACCTGGAAGCACTGTTAACCTGCTCACATGTTTGAGTTCTGCGCTATATAAAATAGGATATAAAAAAAATTAAAGTACGCTATCTGCATAGGACTATATAATTTTATGTATAGTATTTAAATATGTCATTGAAAGCTTGCGAACACGCTAGGCCCCTCAAATTATCTCTAGTTAAGAGACCCTGACAAGTCCCACACACCCGCTTACTGCATTTTTGATGTTTTCTTCTGCCAGGATCATGTGTCCAGAAGGAACATGTATCCCAAGGTCTGCCTCAACATCCGTATCCTCACCTTTCCCCAGGTCCCTGCCTCAACAACCAGTATCCTTACCTTACCCCAGTCTGCTCAACAACCAGTATCCTTACCTTCCCCAGGTCTGCCTCACAACCAGTATCCTTACTTCCCAAGGTCTCCTCAACAACCAGTATCCCTTACCTTCCCCAGTCTGCCTCACAACCGGAAATCCTCACCTTCCACAGGTCTGCCCTCAACAACGGTAGCCTTACCTTCCCCAGGTCTGCCTCAACAACCAGATCCTTACCTCCAGCCAGGTCTGCCTCAACAACCGTGTATCCTTACCTTCCCAGGTCTGCTCAACACCGGAATCCTCACCTTCCCAGGTCTGCCTCAACAACCCAGTATCCTTACCTTCCCCAGGATCTGCCTCAACAACCGGATATCTCACAAACCTTCCCCCAGGTCTGACTCAACCGCAGTCTCACCTTCCTCAGTCTGACCTCACATCCGGTATACCTTAACCTTCCCCCAGGGTCTGCTCAGCACAGCATCCAATACCTTCCAGATCTGTTGCCCAACAACCGAATCTTCCACCTTTCCCCAGAGTCTGCATCAACAAACCTGGATATCCTTACCTTCCCCAGGTCTGCCTCAACAATCCGGAATCCCCCCTCCCAGTATTCCTTCAACAAACCGTATTCTTATACCTTACTCTAGGTCTGCCCTCTAACAACCGGGCAATCCCCCCACTCCCAAACAGGTCTGCCAGTCAACAAGCCGCTAATCCTCACCTTCCCCAGGTCTGCGCCTCAACTAACTAGGTACCTTTAACCTCCTCAGGTCTGCCTCAACAACCGTATCCTTACCTTCCCCAGGTATGTCTAACAACCAAGTATCCATACCTTTCCCCATGTACTGCCTCACAAAGCCAGTATGCTTACCTCCCCAAGTCTAGCCTCAACAAACCAGTATCCTTACCTCCCCAAGTCTGACCCAACAAACCGGAATCTTCACCTTCCCCAGTCTGCCTCAACAACCGGTATCCTTACCTCCCAGAGAGTCTGCCTCAGGCAACCAGCAACCTTACCTTCCCCAGGTCCTCCCAACAACCGGAATCTTCACCTTCCCAGGTCTGCCTCACAACCGGTATTCCTTACCTTCCCCAGGTCTGCCTCAAACAACCAGTATCCTTACCTCCCCAGGTTCTGCTTCAACAACCTGGTATCTTACATTCCCCAGTCCTGCCTCAACAACCGAGTAGCCTTAACCACCTTCCCCCAGGTCCTAGCCTCAACACCGGAATCCTCACCTTCCCAGGTATTCTCAACAACCGGTATTCTTACCTTCTCTAGTTCCTGCCTTCAACAACCGTATCCTCACCTTCCCCAGTCTGACTCAACAACCGCAATCCTCACTTTCCCCAGGTCTGCCTTCAACAACCGTATCCCTCACCTTCCCCAGGTCTGCCTCAACAACGTTATCCTTACCTTCCCAGGTATGGCCTCAACAACCATATCCTTACCTTCCCCAGTAGTCTGCCTCAAAACCAGTACCTTAACTCCCCAGGGCTGCCTCAACAACCAGTATCCTTACCTCCCAGGTCTGCCTCACAACCATTATCCTTACCTCCCCCAGCGTCGCCTCAACAACCAGTAATCCATACCTTCCTAGGTCTGCCCCTCAACAACCGAATCCACACCTTCCAGTCGCCTCAACAACCGAGTATCCTTACCTCCCCCCAGGTCTGCCCTCAACAACCAGTATCCTTACCTTCCCAGGGCGGGGGGGGGGGGGGCCTCACCATCCGTATCCTTACCTTCCCAGGTGTATTCCCCTCAAACAACCGGTATTCGTTTCCTTCTCTAGGTCCTCCTCAATCAACCGGCAACCTCCACCTTTCCCAGGTCTGCCTCAACAACCGCAATCCTCACCTTCCCCAGGTCTGCCTCAACATCCGGTTATCCTCACCTATCCCCAAGGATCTCGCTCAACAAACGGTTATCCTCACCTTCCCCAGTCTGCCTCAACAACCTGCATCCTCACTTCCCAGGTCTGCCTCAACAACCAGTAATCTCTACCTTCCCAGGTCTAACCTCAACAACCGTATCCTCACCTTCCACAGGTCTCTGCTCAACAACCGCATCCTCACCTTCCCCGGTCTGCCTCAACAACCGATATCCTCACCTTCCCCAGGTCTGCCTCAACAACCGGTATCCTTCACCTTCCCCAGGTCTACTGCCTCACAACCGGTATCCTCACCTTCCCCAGGTCTGCTCAACAACGGTATCCTCACCTTCCCCAGTCTGCCTCAACAAACCGTATCCTCAACTTCCCCCAGGTCTGCCTCAACAACCGTATCCTCACCTCCCATGTCTGCCTCAACAACCGTATCCTCACCTTCCAGTACATAAGGGGGGGGGGGGGGAGGGAGGATGGTTCAGTCTGCCGTTCAACAACACGTTATCCTCAACCTTCCCAGGCTGATACTCAACAACCGTAGCCTTCCCTTCCCCCAGGTCTCTCAACAACCGGTTATCTCTCACCTTCCCCAGGTCTGCCTCATCAACCGTATCCTCACCTTCCCAGTCTGGCCTTCACACAATAACCGGTATCCTCACCTTCCCCAGTCGCCTCACAACCGGTATCCTCACCTCCCCAGGTCTGCTCAACAACCGTATCCTCACTCCCCCAGGATCTGCCTTCAACAACCGTATCCTCAAACCTTCCCAGGTCTGCCTCAACAACCGGTATCCTCACCTTTCCCCAGTGTCCCTGGCGATCAAACAACTGTATCCTCCCCTTTACCAGGTCGCCATCAACCGGTTATCCTCACCTATCCCCAGGTCTGCTTCAACAACCGGTATCCTCACCTCCCCCAGGTCTGCTTCAACAACCGGTACCCTCACCTCCCCAGTCTGCCTCAACAACCGTATCCTCACCTTCCCCCAGGTCTGCTCAACAACTCGTATCCTCACCTCTTCCCCAGGTCGGCCTCAACAACCGGTATCCTCACCTCCCCAGGTCTGCCTTCAAACAACCGTATCCTCATCTCCCAGGTCTGCCTCAAACACAGTTATCGCTACAACCTTCCCAGCTCTGCTCAACCGAGGTAACCTCCACCTTCCCCAGGTCTGCCTCAACAACCGGTATCCTCACCTAACCCCAAGAGACAGCTCAAGAACCGGGTTACCTCAACCTACCCAGGTCGTGGCCTCAACAACCGGTACCTCACTTCCCAGGTCTTGCCTCAACAACCGAATCCTCACTTCCCCAGGGCTGCCTCATCAACCGGTATTCCTCACCTTCCAGTCCTTCTCAACAACCGTCTCCTCACCTTCCCCAGTATGGACCTCAACAACTCGGTATCCTTCACCTTCCCAGGCTCTCCTGACTCAACAAACCGCTATCCCCTCACCAGTTCCCCAGGAGTGCACTGTATCTGGGGGGGACAGACCAGATGGGGACACCAACAAGAGACACCAACAAGTGTTGTAACGACATACATACAGATGAGGAGGAGGTGAAGAACTGCTAAGACATCGATACCTCAAAGCAATGGACCGACAACATCACCCCGTGGGTCCTTAGAGAGGAGCAGATATTTGTGCGTGCCACTTAGCCACAATCTTCCAACACGTCCGCTGGAACTGGCAACTACTGAGGTATGAAACGGGCAAATGTTATTTCCCATTTTTAAAAAAGGAGACAGAAAAGAGAACTAAACAATAGACCCTGTGTCATTGACGTGTATAGTTGCAAAATTATGGAAAGATTATCAGTGAGGAGAGAGGTGAGCACCTGGAACGAACAGAGTATAAATTCCAACCAGGCACGGATTCACGGAGGCAAATCCTGTGAGTCACATAACCTTCTGGAGTTATGAATAAAATAACAGAAGTAAGGAACAGAGAGGAGGTGGGTTGATTGCATCTTCTTGACTGCAAGAAGGCCTTTACACAGTTTCCTCACAAAGATTAGTGCAGAAGCTAGAAGCACAGGCGCAATATAACAGGAAGGGCACTGCAATGAATCAGAGAATACCTGCCAGGGAAGGCAACAACGAGTCATGGTACGTAATGATGGCATCACAGTGGCACCTGTACAGCGGGGTCCCACAGGGTCGGTCCTAGGACGCAGTGCTATTTTTGGTATATTGAACGAACATGAACGGAAGGGTTAGAAACTCAGAAGTGTCCCTGTTTGCAGATGATTGAGTTAATGAGGAGAATTAAATCTGATGATGAAACCAGGCAGGACCTTCAAAGAGACCGGACAGACCTGGACAACCTGTCAGCAAATGGCTTCCTCGAATTAATCCTAACCAAATGCAAAGTCATGAAGAGAGGGGAAGGGCACAGAAGACCACAGACAGAGTATAGGCTGAGATGGCCAAAGACTGCAAACCCCACTCAAGGAGAAAGATCTTGGTGGTAAGGTATAACACACCGAGCATGTCTCCGGAAGCACGGAAACATCAATCGATAACTGCTGGCAGCAATATGGGGCGCCTGGCAAACCTGAGAACAGACTACTCGATACCTTAGTAAGGATCATTCAAGACACTGTACAACCGTGTATGTCAGGCCCCATACGGGATATGCAGCACCACTGTTTGGAACCCCGCACTTATGATAAAGCAACGTCAAGAAACTAGAGAAAGACAAAGGTTTTGACGACAAGTGAGTTCCAGAGCCTAAGGGGAATGTCCTATCGAAGAAAGATAAAGGGAATCGGGCCTGACGACCCTGGATGAACAGGAGGTCAGTGAGACTGAAAACGACATATAAATACTGCGTGGAATAGACAAGTGGACAAAGACAGGATGTTCCAGGGAGGGACACAGAAACAAGAGGCCACAATTGGAAAGTTGAAGACACAAATGAGTCAGGAGAGAATAGTAGGAAGTATTATCTCAGTCATAGATGATGTAAGTCAGTGGAATAGCCTGAAAATGACGTAGTGGAGGCAGGAACCATACACAAGTTTTAAGACGAGTTTATAACGCTCATGAGAGCGGGAGAGAAGAGGGCCCAGTAGCAACCGTGAAGAGGCGGGTCCAGGAGCTAAGACTCGACCCCTGCAACCACAAATAGGATGAGTACAAATAGGTGAGTTACACACCAGAAGGGGACTTAAGGAAACAAGAGCTAACTGGTATAATGCTGCCTTAAGGCCCACTTTCACTTGTTACTATTTAATATTCATTACCTAACAGAATACTCCATTCTATGACTACAACAGCAACACAGTTACATGACCACATCACCTGTCTTTGTAATACTCATTGACTAAAATGTTATCGTTTTACAATAATTTTTGTACCACTGATATATCATCTTATAATCTTAAAAGTAAATTTTAAGCCTGCCCATAATGCTCTGCATACAAGGGGCTCTGGCATACGACCTGTTTTTGTAATACTCATTTGTGCTTAATTGTTATCTGTTTACAATAATGTTTTACCACAGAATACTTCATTGCTTAGTTAATCTTAAGTTTAATTAAAAGCCTGCCAGTAATGGCTCTGCATTCAAAGTGGCTTTGGCATGTTGCATTTAACTGTATTCTTTTGTACTTCTCTGTATCATGTTCAAATTAATAAATAAATAAATAAAAACGTGGTCCTCAGGCCACTTTCACAGGTAAAGTGGTAATCAGGCCACTTTCACTGTAAAAAGTTGGTCCTCATGCCACTTTCACTGGAAAGTGATCGTCAGGCAAATTTCCCGTTAATAGGGGTTCATAAGGCCAATTTCACTGGCAAAGTGGTCGCTCACCACTTTCACTGTAAAGCTGTCCCCAGGCCACTTTTAGGGTAAAAGTGGTCCTCAGGCCCACTTTTTATTATTGTAAAGGTGTTCCTCCAGGGGCCACTTTCACTGGTAAAGGTGGTCCTCAGGCACTTTCCTTGTATCGTATCCTCAGGCCACTTTCACTGGTAAAGTGGTCCTCAGCCATTTTAAACTGGTAAAACTCGGTCCTCAGGCCACTTTCATATGGTAAAGTGATCCTCAGGCCACTTTCACTGGTAAAGTGTCCTGCAGGCCACTTTCAATGGTATAGTGATCTCAGTCCAACTTTTCAACTGGTATAGTGCCCTCAGGCCATTTTAACTAGGTAACTCGGTCCCAGCAGCCACTTTCAATTGGTAAAGTGATCCTCAGGCCACTGTTCACGGTAAAGGCGGTCCTCAACCATTTTCATAGTAAAGTAGTCCGCAGGCTACTTTCAACTGGTAAAGTGTGCTCAGGCCACTTTCACTGGTAAGGCGGTCCTCAGACCATTTTCATAGTAAAGTGGTCCTCAAGGCAACTTTCACTGGTAAATGGTCCTCATGCACTTCACTGGTAGCGGTCCCTCAACCATTGTTCATAGGTAAAGTGGTCCTCAGCTACTTCACTGGTAAAGTGGTGCTCAGGCCACTTTCACACTGTAAAGTGGTGCTCAGGCCACTTTCACTGGTAAAGTGGTCCTCATGCCACTTTCCACTGGTAAAAGTGGCTCTCAGCACATTCACTGGTAAAGTGGGTGCCAGGCCACCGTTCAACTGAGTCAAATGGTTGGCACACCAGGCCACCTTTCACTGTAAAGTGGTTCCATGCCAATTCACTGGTAAAGTGCTCATGTCACTTTTTCATCACTGGTAAAGTGGCCTCATCCACTATTCAAACTGGTAAAGAAAGTGGTCCACATACGCCCACCTTTCAACTGGTAAAGTGGTCCACAGCCACTTTCACGGTAAAGTGGCTCAGGCCACTTTTCACTGGTAAAGTGGTGCTCAGGCCACATTCACTGTAAAGTGGTGCTCAGGCACCACTTTCCACTGGTAAAGTGTCCTCAGGACCCTTTCACTGGTAAAGTGGTCCTCATGCCACTTTCACTGGTAAAGTGGTCCTTCATCGCAACTTTCACGTGGGTAAAGTGGTGCTCAGGCCACTTTCACTGGTAAAGAGGTGCATCAGGCTACTTTCACTGTAAAAGGTTGCTCAGGCGCACTTCACTTGAGATAAAGTGGTCTCATGCCACCTCCACTGTAAAGTGGTCCTCATGCCACTTTACACTGGGTAAAAGTGGTCTCATAGCCACTTTCACTGGTAAAGTGGTCCCTCAGGCCATTTCACCTGGTAAGAGTGATGCTCAGGCCACTTCACTGGTAAATGGTCCTCAGGCCAATTTCACTGAAAGTGGTGCTCGGGCACTTTCCACTGGAAAGTGGTGCCAGGCCACTTTCACTGGTAAAGTGGGTCCTCAGGCCACTTTTCACTGGTAAAGTGGTCCTCATTCCACTTCACTGGTCAAGTGGTGGCCGGGGGGGGGGGGTGGGGGGGGGGGGAATGGCCATTTCACTGGTAAAAGTGTCCTCATGCCACTTTCACTGGTAAAGTGGGTCCTTCAGGCCACTTTCACCTGGTAAAGTGGTGCTCAGCCACTTTCACTGGAAGTGGTCTCAGGCCACTTTTCACTGGTAAAGTGGTCCTCAGGCCACTTTCACTGTAAAAGGTGGACCTCACTCATCCACTTTCACTGGTAAAGTTGTCTCATGCCACTTTCACTGGTAAAGTAGGCTCCTCATCACACTTTCACTGTAAAAGTGGTCATCTGCACTTTCACTGGTTAAAGTGGTCCATCATGCCACTTTCACTGGAAAGTGCGTCCTCATGCCACTTCACTGTAAAGGGTCCTCATCCACTTTCACTGGTAAAGTGGTCCTCCTGCCACTTTCACTGGTAAAGTGTGGCTCGGCCCTTTTCAACTGTTTTTGGTAAAGTGGTGCTCAGGCCACAATCACTGGTAACGTGGACCTCAGGCCCACTTTCACTGGTAAGTGGTCCTCAAGCCACTTTCCACTGGTAAAGTGGTGCTTCAGGCCACTTTCCACTGGTAATGTGGTCCTCCATATGCCACTTCACTGGGTAAAGTGGTGCTCAGGAGCCACTTCCACCAACTGCGTAAAGTGGTGAGCTCTCAGACTTGCCACTTTCCACTGGCCAAAGTGGTGCTCAGGAGTCACTTTCATAAGAAACCCAGTTTCTAAATTTTAACAATTCAAGTCATGAATGAATATATGGTTCTTACCTAGAGAGATTTGCCGATGCTCACTGTGAAGCGGTAGAGACGCCATGTTGGCAACGCAGGGACTGAGAGAAGAACAGTTAGGCCAGTTTGCGGAGAACAGACACGTAGCCCTACACTACAGTGCCGGCACTTTGAGCCAAGAATGATCAGATGAGGATTTGTATGATGTGTGTAAGTCTTATGTTTTTGTTCATATTGTTCATTGAGTGTGAGCTCCAGAAATAAGTGTTTTACCTTCCACTTTCCTGTCCCGATAAACTATATTAGTACCACTCCTGCGGGTTTAGTGTTTCCATTATGCAAAGCAGATAACATCGAAGAATATGTCTACTTACCTAATGAAAGTGTTCAGATCACAATTTCTCTCAAGCTTGTGCCTGTATTTCACAATCACCCACAGCCGCTTGACAATGAAGTCTGATCTCATGCATGTCAATAATAGTAAAAAAATAAAAAATAATAATAATAATAATAATAATAATAATAATTATAAAATAATAAATAATAATAATAAAAATATACAATAATAACAGAATTAGATAGCTATATATATACATGTAGAACAGAACATAACTAATCACTCGCCTAAAAAAAATCTAAACTTGCAAACTATGATAAGTTTGTCTCAAATGTATTTTCTTCCAAGATTCACATAATCACCTCACGTCTATCGAGTTCTATTAACTTTCGGTAGATAAGAGAACATAGGCAACCATTTAGGCAACTTTACAATCCGAAACGAGATTTCGAGCCCACAGCTAGTCTAGTGCTTCTTCAGTCTGAGTACAGAAGTAGGCAGGAGCATTAGAGTGTGTGAAGACAATGTACACTCAGTTCCGTCAAACCTTGTAGTCGTCAGATTGAAGGCTTGTCAGTCCCATCAGCGGAGAGCGTTCTGATTCCATTTCAATATACACCTACGTGTCACAACATGTTTCCAACAGGCAATTGCGGCAGTGTGTTTCACACCACACTCACAGTCTCAAGGCACTTCGATGCATTGGTTGTTATCCAGTAGTCCATTAAGAAGTGTGGCTGAGTCTGTTGGCAAGTTTTATACTTTTCGGGACATATGAAAAGGTAGGGTGATTCGCTCGATTCTGTGATGGGCTTGCAGAGCGATAACAACCATGGATGAGTAGGAACAAACTCCCGAGTCACACGCTATTCTCTACATATTTATTGTAAAGTAATAGCAATGAGTTTTACCATGACATAATTTCACACATGACGTCAACTCACAAATAACAATGCGTGAAACCATCTTCATACATTGAAGGCACAACGAATAAGTATTTTTAAAAATAGTTTAGATTAATACATGAGTGGGTAGAGTTGGACCTGACTAGCTTGTCGCATGCAGGTCTGTGGTCCGTGGTCCTCTTTGAGTTGAGGTGACCAGGACTGGTGGGTCATTGGGCTAATCTGAAGGGGGGGGAGGGACATGACCTGCTCCACATGGGTCCAGTAGACCTCCTCAGTGGTTCCTTCTTTCTATGATCTTATGTTCTATTAGAAATGGGACCAGCCGTGGCAAGAGGTTCCACTACATCAAGAGAGACTGGCCACCTTCGTCAATCATTGGAGTCTGGGAGAGAAATGACCCAACATCCACTACACTCATTGAACCTAAACAAACATGGGGCACATACAAACTTTGTAAAAGCTAATGGACAAAACTCCGTCCAAAGTCAAGATGACAGTCAAAATTCCCCTCACAGAAGTCGCTAAGATTAAAAGGGGAGTCTTCAATTCCAGGTCCTCCAGATTCGATAACTTCTTAAGATGGTGACTTGGAATCAGACCTTCATGGTGGGAGAGAAAGCGAGCTTGGAGACATTCAAATTAGTTCTCGAAGGCGGTTTCTCAGAAAACAGAAGGAGAAAGCACATGAAAATTGGTGATAATCCCTCATCAGCCTTACAAGAACATGGGATGTAACATGTCCACTTAAAATCCGTCTATTTTTGGACCTCCTTTAGACTTTTTTTTTTTTTTTTTATTTATATATTATATTTTATATAAATATATATATATGCAAAACAACCCTCTGAAAAATAGAGAAATTCCAAGCGCTTTCGTGACTACTCACATTATCAAGAACTATGAAAGTAAAGCATCCAAGGAAGCTATATAAAATACCCAAGAAATGTAATTGATAAATCTTTTAAAGTTGCTAGAAATACTTTTTATAATCCAAAAAGGGACAACCAGCCTTATTCAACTAAAAATATGTTGGTTCTCCCTTACCATGAAAACTTGGTTGATAATGCCTTCTCTTCTTAAGACTTTTAACATTAAAGTTGTATTCAAAAATCTTGATACAGTAAAAAAAACTTTTGATTAAGAATTCCCCCCAAAATGCTGATGGATGTGTCTATAAGATTCCTTGTAAAATTTGCGATAAAGTTTTATTACGGTCAAACTGTAAAATCCGAACTAAGATTAAGACAACATAAATATAGCATTAGAACTGGACAAGATTCCAATGCTCTATTTATTCATGTAAGAGATTTTAACCATCCAATTGATTTTCAAAATTTGAGAAAGTAGTATCAAGCAAGTCCATGGTCGACAGGAATATAATTGAATCTTGTTTCATAAAAAGCAGTTTTGACAATAATATGAATATTTCCTTTGGTTTATATAAATTAGATCCATTTATAATTAATAGAATTTGGGAAGAATTTAATAATACACTGGACAAATAATTTTTAAATTTTCTTGGGTAGAATAGTTTGTGGGTGAGTTGTGCAAAGGACCTATCCAAGTTGGGTCGGCGCGCGTCAGGTGTTTAACCGTTGTGGGATCTGATAGTGAGGTGCTGGCCGGACCCCTTATATAGCTTCCTTGGATGCTTTACTTTCATAGTTCCTTGATAATGTGAGTAGTCACGAAAGCGCTTGGAATTTCTCTATTTTTTCAGAGTGGTTGTTTTGCATATTTTGAAATCACCTGTTTACTGTGGATCTTATTGCATATATATATAATATATATATATATAATATATATATATATATATATATATAGTGTGTGTGTGTGTGTATGTATTGTGGTATATATATATATATATATATATATATATATATATATATTATATATATATATAATATATATATATATATATATATATATATATATATATATAATATATATATAATATATATATATATGTCGTGCCGAATAGCCGAATAGGCAGAACTTGCGATCTTGGCTTAAATAGCAACGTTCATCTTGCCATATAGGACAAGCGAAAATTTTTGTATGCAACAATTGTGTATAATAGTTTTGCTAAACAGTACCTGCCTCAAAGCCCCTCAACGTATCCGCCATTATGGTTATACTGCACTACAGTCCCCTTATGATCCCCACGATGGGGTTGCCATCCTTGTCAATTCCAACATAAAACACGAATTTCTTCCAATCCCTTTTATTCACCAACACTGTCTTGCGGACAGAATACACACCCACCTTGGCCCCTTTATCTTTTTCACCACTTATGTTCGCCAAAACACTATTCTCAACATACACGATCTTTCCTTAGTCTTCAACTACACCAACACACCAACATACCTACTAGCTGACATGAATGCCAATCACACCGCCTTTCATCACACCAGTAACAACCATCTTGGTCACCAATTACTCAACTTCACAAACCATAAACACCTAATTCATCTCGGCCCAGACTTCAATACCTTCTACAACAACATGGGCCAAGGCAAACCAGACATCATTCTGGCAAACCGGGCCAGCTCTTTATTTCAACACTAAAATCTCACCTGGCCCATTCAGGCTCTGATCACATCCCAGTCATCTTCACATCTCCTCCAACCCCATCCTCATTCCAACCACACCTTCCTTCTCCTACAAGAACGCTGACTGGGAAGCTTTCAAACAACACATAGACAATATTAACCTCACCTATGACTACAACAACAAACCCATCTCTGACATCGATACTCAACTTTTATCTCATCCAGGACACCATTACACAAGCAGCCAACATCGCAATACCAAAAAAAACTCACACCACTCGATATTCCTTCAAACCGTCCCCTCACAACAAGAAGACAATTATCTGCTACCCACAACGCTTCCCCTACAACACACATAGTTTAATCAAGGGCCCATCAGATCTCACTTACCTTAGAAACAACATTTTACACAGCCTAACCAAGACCACAATATCACTGGGCACAACTAATACAACAAGCAGACAAACAGTGTATTAAAAACACTAAAGCCTTCTGGAACTTTATCAAAAAATCAGAGGGCACAACTCCCACCAACAAATTCAAACACATCACCCACAACAACACACACATCTCAGACCCGCAGGCTGGTACCAATATCTTCAAACACATCTGGGAGAACATCTTCCACTCTCACCCACCTCACCCTACCTAATTTAACACATTCAAACTAGAAAAAATGGGAAAATGCAAAACACACAAAAACAAAACCAATAGCCACATACACTAGACTCTCTTTCTCCTCCCCAAGAACTTTACACTCCTTTGAAAACACAAAAATTAAAACTCCCCAGACACCTTTCCCCCAAGGGAATGGGCCCTGGCCTAAACCATATTCTCCTAAAACACCCCCTGACTCTATCATTACGCCAAAACAAACCTCCTCAATGCCTCCCCTTTCCTCGGATACTTCCCTTCCCTCTTTAAAACTGCTACTGCTATCCTCCCTTTCCTAAACCCAATAAAGACACTTGACCCTAGAAACTATCGCCCTATCAGCCCCCCG
>NW_026507686.1:0-24515 GCF_026875155.1 Cherax quadricarinatus
AGTCCAATTTGGCAAAAGTTAAAATCCCCTACTATGACTACGTTACTGTGTCCAGAAGCCCTAACAATTTCGTCCCAAAGAAGTCTCCCTCTATCGTGATCCAAGCCTGGAGGTCGGTATATTACACCTAGAATTAGTTTTTCTTGACCCTCCACGAACTCTACCCAAACAGACTCTGTTACTGCTCCATCTATTTTTATACCTTTTTTATGCAACAATTAATATTTTCTCGAACATACAATGCAACTCCTCCCCCCTTCCCATACATCTATCCACATTGAATAACTTAAATCCCTGAATATTACACTCAGCAGTCATATCCTGACTCTTTAAATCATACCACGTTTTCAGTTAATGCAATGATATCAAAGTTCCCAGCACATGCTACCAAACGTAGTTCATTAATTTTATTTCTTGCACTTCGACTGTTAGCATAAAATACCATCATATGTTTTTTCTTCTGCACATTTTTCATATTCATCTTTGTTTTTACACAATTTCTGAAATTATCATTACCCAGAGTTACTCCATGACAGTTACTATAAAGATTCTTAATATCAGAGCATAAGTCAATATATCCATACTCATTATTAATCATTTTTAAACCCATACCCCTAACTAATCCTAGTTTAAAGTCCTAACAACCCCCTCAACTAAGTTAGCAAGAAAACCCACACCTGCCCTGGATAAGTGAACCCCATCCCTGGCATACATGTCATTTCGGCCATAGAAGTTGTCCCAGTTGTCAATGAATGGAACTGCATTATCCTTACAGTGTTTATCCAGCCAACAATTAATACCAATTGCTCTGGACAACCATTCATTACCAACACCTCTTCTTGGCAAAATGCCACATATAACAGGGCGCCCCCCCCTTCTTCCTAATCATGTCTATAGCTGTCCTGAACTTTCTAACTAAATCCTCACTTCTACGCTTGCCTACATCATTGCCTCCAGCACTGAAGCAAATAATAGGATTGATCCCATTACCGTTCATGATGTTGTCAAGCCGGCTAACAATGTCCTCCATACCAGCCCCAGGAAAGCATACCCTTTGTCTCCTACTCCTGTCCTTCAAGCAGAATGCCCTATCCATGTATCTAACCTGGCTATCCCCAACAACAATATTCTTACCTTCCTTGTTGTTCGTCGTGACGATCCCAGTAGTAGACTCACATTCGTCGGGTAGCACCGAGAATGCGTTGGAGGTTTCCACGGGAATTTCCACAGCAGTCTCTTTCTTCTTCATCGTTTCTGGCTTTCCATTCGTCTTCTTGATCGTCAACTTCGTCGTCCCCTGCTGTCCAGCCACTGACCACGATCCCTTCTTGACCTGAGGACTCGAAACAGGAGGACTACTACGAATCCTCTTGTTTTCCTCGGTCAATCGCCGTATCTCTATCTTCGCTGCCTTCAATTCTTCCTTAAGTTGCTGGTAAAGTTGCTCGATGGAGGGCATCTTGGTTCAGTCCACGGGAGCAAACAAGACACTTCTTCACAGAGTTAAGTACAGGTCAGCACTCAAAGTACAGGTCACCACTCAAGAGCACACAAACAGGTCTTCACGAGCACACAAACAGGTCTTCACCTAACACAAACAGACATCATTTCTTGGGTAGCATTGAAAATTGGGTTGGGCAATTGTTTTGTTAGTGGGGTGAATTGTAAAGGACCTGCCTAGTATGGGCCAACAGGCCTGCTGCAGTGTTCCTCCCAGGTTAGATACATGGATAGGGCATTCTGCTTGAAGGACAGGAGTAGGAGACAAAGGGTATGCTTTCCTGGGGCTGGGATGGAGGACATTGTTAGCCAGCTTGACAACATCATGAACGGTAATGGGATCAATCCTATTATTTGCCTCAGTGCTGGAGGCAATGATGTTGGCAAGCGTAGAAGTGAGGATTTAGTTAAAAAGTTCAGGACAGCTATAGACATGATTAGGAAGAAGGGGGGGCGCCCTGTTATATGTGGCATTTTGCCAAGAAGATGTGTTGGTAATGAATGGTTGTCCCTAGCAATTGGTATTAATTGTTGGCTGGATAAACACTATAAGGATAATGCAGTACCATTCATTGACAACTGGGACAACTTCTATGGCCGAAATGACATGTATGCCAGGGATGGGGTTCACTTATCCAGGGCAGGTGTGGGTAAGTAGGTAGGCTTACCTACAAGAATGATCTACATTTCTTCTCTCACCATGACACAAGAACTAAAAGAGGGGTAGTTATTGGCTTCTTTCTGAGAGCCTACAGAATTTCCAGTCCGCAGTTCCTCGAAGAAGAATGTACATACATCACCAACTCTTTTAGTTCACTACACTTTCCCCTACACTTCATACGTGACTGCAGGAAACGTGCAACACGTATCCTCAGCAAGACCAACACCTATCAAATTGAAGAAAAGCCTCCAAGTTACATCGTTTTACCGGTCAGCAACGTTGCCACTAATGTTTCAAAAATGTTTTACAGAAAACTGGCTAAAATATCTACCAGCTCTTCAACTACTATTAGGAACCTGATACAAAAACCCAAGCATGATTCTGGCACAAGTGCAGGAATCTACACTATACCATGTGGGGGGTGTGACAAAGTATATGTAGGGGAAACAGCCAAACCTCTGGACATTAGATAGCAGAACACCAAAACGCTGCAGAAAATGATACCGCAAGAAACGCATGTGTTCAACATAGAGACGATAGTTGGACAACCTCATGAAATTCAATGAGCTAAACTAGTATTAAAGAAGACGACTTAAGACGGAGAAAATGCATTGAAGCGAACAATTCTGTCAGTAACACTATAGAACAAAAATCCGGTAGTTACAGTATTTCAAAATTACTAAGCAAGAGATATTACCCATCCTGGGAAACTGGCTGGTGTATACTTGAATGCCAGCAGGTCCCTCTCACTGCCTCACCTCCTTAGTACTCCAATACTACCTCACTTACTAACTACTACTACCCACTGCATCACCTCACCTGACAACCCGCCACAATATATATGTGTGTTTTCTTAGTTTTCTTTCCTTTCTTTCCTCTGTATTAGGATGAAGAGCCCACTCGTGGCGAAACGTTTCCTTAATAATGTCCTGGAACTGTAATAAGTGTCTTTTTACCACATCATGTCGGGATCACCCATACATTACCCTCATCACCTTTAGCATTAATTGGGAATGGAAGAATAATGATAATACAGTAAAGATCCCCCGATTTTCGTTTGGGCCGATTATAATGGACTTAGGAACATCTGTCTAATCTTGATGGGGTTATCTAGCTAATGATTTTATTGACGATAATCATACACATTATGATATTACAAGGATCTGCTTTATGATGAGTTTTCTTAATAATGTACAACAGCTGCCCAGAGTATATAAAATTCCCCAGAGAGAAATTAACGGCTCTACAATAATGACGATCCCAAAATGGGTTACCACAAGATAGGCTAAATCATCTTATAGGGGAGAAAAGGGAATTTTATAAGCGCATCAGAATACGAGGAGAGCCGTTAACCTTATAACTGCGACCAAAATGTTTCAGCTTAAAAGAGAATAAAAAGGCGATTAGAAAGGCTAAACGTGACTATGAAATTAGAGTTGCTAATGAATCTAAGACTAATCCAAAGGGGTTCTTTCAAGTGTAAGGACGAAGGTGAAGGAACAAGTAGGACCTCTGAAATCTGGGAATGGACAGCTGACGGATATGAACTGAATGTGTTCCTTATTTAATGACTATTTTTTGTCAGTTTTTTACACAAGAAGATGTAAATGAGATTCCAGTAATTAACAATTATTTAGTCCTGATGAATTCAAGTTAACTAAACTACTGTCACGAGGGACATGTTATTAAACAGATAGACAAACGGAAACATAATATCCCCTGACCTGATGAGTTGGTTTTCAGGGTACTTAAGAATCAAGATGGAGGCTTAGTCAGCCATTAATGAGTGTATCAATGCGTCCATCCTTACCAGTGTTGGTGCCAGGATGTGGAAGATGCTAATGTGTTCCTATATTCAAATCAGGGGAATAAGTTCCACTCCTTCAAATTACCGTCCAATAAGCTGACATCTATAAAGATAAGATAAGATAAGATAAGATTTTCGTTCGGATTTTTAACGCCCGGAGGGTTAGCCACCCAGGATAACCCAAGAAAGTCAGTGCGTCATCGGAGACTGTCTAACTTATTCCATTGGGGTCCTTAATCTTGTCCCCCAGGATGCGACCCTACACCGTCACTAACACCCGAGTAACCTATTTGCTGCTAGGTAGAACAGACAACAGGTTTAAGGAACCGTGTCTAATGGTTCCACCCGCCGGGAATCATAAAACATAGAACATAACAGAACATAAAAAGGAGGCAACACTGCAGCAGGCCTGTGTGGCCCATACTAGGCCAGTCTTCCTTTAGAGATTCATACCCACTAACAAAACATTTGGCCCAACCCAATTTCCCTTCCAACCCAAGAAACAAGCTCCGATGTGCAATCCCTCAAATCCAACCCCTCCCACTCATGTACTTATCCAACCTAAATTTAAACACACCCAAATCCCCCAGCTCATAACCCAACTAGGTAACTGTCCACTCATCAACTACCCCTATTTTCCAACCATGACTTCCTATTCCCTTTCTAAACACTAAACCTTATCCAATTAAATCCATACTAGCGGTTCTCTCTTGGTGAGAGATATCCTTAAGACCTTGATAATATCCCTTTATTAATACCTATCTCCAACTGTACACTTCGAGATCAGTTCTCCTCATTCTTCGTCTAACAAGTGAATGTACTTAAGAGTCTTCAATCTTTCTTCATAAGAAGATTTCTAATGCTATGTATTAATTTAGTCATCCTCGCTGAATGTTTTCTTAACGAATTTATGTCCCATTCTGTAATATGGAGACCAGAATGTGCTGCATATCTAGGATGAGGCCCTACTAATGATGTATACAAGCTGCATATGACCATCCTGACTTCTGTTGCTTACACTTCTTGATAAAATCCCAAGTAATCTTTGCCTATTACGTACGCTTAGGGCATTGCTGTCTTGGTTTAAGGTTGCGCTTACATAACCCCAAGTCCTTTCGACAATTGTATGGCAAAGTTCTACATTATTTAACTTTATAAGTGTCTAAGCGCTATATAGATCACTCCCGACTTCAGAAGATCCTTGCCATTTATCCACATTGAACTGCCATCTGCCACTTTTCTGACCAAGGACTGTAAGAGTTTGTCTAAATCCTCCTGAAGTTCCCTAACATCCTACTCTTGAATCAATTAACCTATCCTATCTTCGTTCATCGGCGAATATGCTCATATCACTACATTCCCTTCATCAAGATCATTGATATATATTATAAACAACAACGGGCCCAAGACTGATCCCCTGTGGAACGCCACTTGTTACTTGAAACCCCATACCGTTTAACCCCCATTTATGGACAAAACCCTCTCAGCTTCCTGTCTTGAGCCATGACTTTCGAATCCACGAGAGCACCTCCCCCAATGCCATGACTGCTACTTTCTCAACAGTCTTTGGGCGGAACTCTATCAAATGCTTTACAAAATCAAAGTAACAATATCAAATACTTTATCGTGTGTCAACAGCCTCAAAAGCTTTACTGGAGACAAGAAAGTTAATAAATGAGTTAGACCAAGACCGTCCATCTTGTGAATCCATTGCTGAGTATCATTAATCAAGCTATGCTTATCGAGATGGCCGTTTTCATTAATTTCTCAGCTATAATTGCGACTCACAGCAACTTTGCCAGACAATTGACAGGTCAGGCTTTATTGGCGGCCTAATTTGCGGTAACGACTTGTCTCCCACTTTTTAAAAATAGGAATTACATTAGCCATCTCCCACCATATCAGAAACTACAACACCTTTTCTAAAGAGATAAATTAAAAATTTTATTAATGGTTCACGCAGACCTTTTCTATGTTGCATTCCTTAACAGAACCCTTGAACAAACCTCATCAGGCGACCGCGGGATGAACGTTATTTTCTTCAGAGTCGGTCTCATCTGCTTCACAAACCAATATATCACTAGTGACTGTGATGTTACATAATTTATCTTCTTCCATTATCCACTATAAAAATTAAATTACCGGAATATTATTAGTGTCGTCCTTGTAAAAACCGAGAGAAAATAATTATTTTAAAACGAGCACATTTCATTCTCTTTGTCAATCTTCAAGATGCCCAAGAGTTATTTTTAAGGACCTATCTTATCTCTGACTTTTGTTCTATATACCTGTAAAAAACTTTTTGGATTAGTTTTTAGAATCCCTAGCAACTTTATTCATAGTCCCTTTTAACTTTTCTGTATCCCCTTATTAATGTCCCTCTTAATGTCAATATACTGATTCATAAGATGGACCCCATCGCCTCTTTTATACGCCTATAATTCCTTTCATTAAGCCTATAGATATTTTCAGCCTAAAAAAAAAATTTAAATTCAAGTCCATTTAGGGTCATTTCTATTTGATCTAATTCCTTATAAGGGATAAACGTTTTTTGAGGAGCATGTATTGTGTTCCAGAAAGTGTCATATTGATAGCTCTCTTCGTTACCCCCAGTCAACAGATGATAAGTGTTCTCTAAGCCCATCGTAATCGCTAAGCGAAAATCTGGGACTGTTCTGAGTTTACCCTACTATCATACTTCCATTCAATTCTAAATGTAATTGATTTGTGGTCCGCTAGCACCCAGTTTCCTCTGAACTTCAAAATTATTAACAAGGATCATTGTTTTGCCAGAACTAAGTCCAACCGGTTTAATTTCCCCTGTTCGACTCTTCTAGTCACAAAACTGCTTCAAAAAACAAATCCTGAACTCCTTCTAAGAAATCGTATGATTCTAAATTCCCAGTCAAGAAATTTCCAATCATATGACTAAAGTTAAAGTCTCCTAGAATTACTCATATCGAATGCCTTGTGGCCCCTAACAATTTCTACCCATAGTAGTCTCCCTTTGGTCCCTATCTAAATTTTGGGTGGACGGTATATCAACACCTAAAATTAATTTTTCACATGGCCCTCTTAAAATTCCTATCCAACAGACTCTGTAATGTGTTACTTTCAGAACTTAATAATCCCCGTTTTTTTATGCAACGTTTCTAAGCGATTACGACATACAATGCCCACCCCACCCCCCTACCTCCCGATACTTCTATTCACTTGAAACAATTTGAAACCTGAATGTGAACATTCTGCACGGCATGTCCGACTTTTTGAAATTTATAACCCACGTCTCGTAAATGGCAAATACATCTATGTTACCTGCACTACTAGCAACTAGTCTCAACTACGCCAATCTTACTCCTAGCACCTTGCGACTATTTGCTGTAAATAAACTTTTAATGACCCCCTCTGCTCTTAACCTTCCTGTTTTTTTCTATTATTCCACTATACCTATTACTCCTGTCAATTAGTGCCACTGCTTTACCAATAGCATCCACCTCATTTGCTATTACTCGTTTCTCCTCAGTAACTCATATTACTACTCCTGGCGTCCTTCACTGTTTCCTGCAAAAACCCATACCCTCTAACTAATCCTAGTATTTAAAGTCCTAACACCCCCCTCAACTGAAGTTAGCAAGAAAACCACACCTGCCCTGGATAAGTGAACCCCAATCCCTGCATACATGTCATTTCGGCCATAGAATTTGTCACCTCAGTTGTCAATGAATGGTACTGCATTATTCCTTACAGTGTTTATCCAGGCCCAACGAATTAAATACCAATTGCTCTGGACAACCATTCATTACCAACACCTCTCTTGCAATGCCACAAATAACGGGGCGCCCCCCTTCTTCTTCCTAATCATGTCTATAGCTGTCCTGAACTTCAACTAAATCCTCACTTCTATCGCTTGCCAACATCATTGCCTCCATCACGGAGGCAAATAATAGTGATTGATCCCATTACCGTCATGATGTTGTCAAGCCGGTAACAATTCCTCCATCTCAGCCCCAGGAAAGCATACCCTTTGTCTCCTACTCCTGTCTTCTTCAAGCAGAATGCCTAATCCATGTATCAAACCCTGGCTATCCGTGTGTGAAGGCGGAGCTTATCCACCAACCACCGGAGCCAACCTGTCTATAGTGGGCAGTTATTAGAATCAATTATAGCTGACATTATCAGAAGTCACCTTGAAGAGCATAACTTGATAAATGAATCTCAGCATGGATTCACGAGAGTCGTTCCTGGCCTGACAAACTTAACTGACGTTCTTCATAGCAACATTGAGGCAGTTCGATCAGTGATTAGGAATATGTATTGTTTTATTTGGATCATTTAGTAAAGCCTTCGACAGAGTACCTCACAAGAGACTCTTTAAGAAAAGTGGGAGCTCATGGTATAGGAGGTAAAGTTCTAGCATGGATTGGAGGCATGGCTTACAATAGAAAGCAGAGAGTTACGCATTAATGGGAAGTGAAATCTGAATGGGGATAGTCACTAGTGGCGTTCCACAAGGATCAGTTTTAGGCCCCTCTCTTGTTCATTAAATTTACATTGAATGACCTTGATGAAGGATTACAGTTACATGAAGTAAGTTGCTGTTAATACAAAGATAGGCCGATAATTCACTCTGAGGAGGATATCAATGAACTCCAGACGATTTTGAACAAATTAATGTCTTGGTCTGAGAAATGGCAGATGGAAGTTTAATGTGGATAAGTGTAAGGTACTTGGCCCCGTGGTAATGAAAAAACCCTCGAAGCTATAAACGAGTAACAGCTAGAGCTTTGGTCTCATACAGAAATGTGAAAAAGACTTGGAGTCATGTAGAGCAGAAATCTAAAGCCAAGACAGCAGTGCCTCAGTGTTCGACAACAAGGGCCAACAGATTACTTGGATTATCTCAGGAATGTGGGTTGGGCAGGGTCCAAACAGGAGTTGTTTTGACAGCTCTGTGCATCACTGTGGGGCTCATTTAATTGTGCTGCTCAGGTTTTGGTCCCCTTACTGCGGGATGGACGTGACTCATTGGAGAGCATACAGGGAGGAGTGGCTGGGGGTGATTTGCAGGTGGGGGTGGGGGCCTCCGTGTGGAGATGGACTTGGGGCCTTGAATCTCCGCTCTCTGGAGAGAGGCGTGGCGATAATGGAGGGGAAGATTATCGTTGGTGTGTAGGTTGGATGGCGGCATGAACAAGGGAGACATAAAAACATAGAACAAGAAAGGAGGAACACTGGCCGGCAAGGCCTGTTTGGGGCCCATACTAGCAGGTCCTTTACAAATTCATTCCCACGAACAAACATTTTGACCAACCCATTTTCAATGCCACCGCAAGAAACAAGCTCCGATGTGCAAGTCCCTCTCAAATACAACCCCTCCCCCCACACATGTACTTATCAACCTAAATTTGAAACTACCCAAAAGTTCCATAGCCTCAATAACCAACATAGTAGACTGTTCCACTCATCAACTACCCTATTTCTCCAAACCAATCCTTTCTATGTCCTTTCTAAATCAAACTTATCTAATTTAGAAATCCTTTAACTGCGGGTTTCTCTCTTGGAGAGATATCCTCAAGACCTTGTTAATATCTCCTTTATTAATACTATCTTCCACTTATACACTTCGTTCAGGTCTCCCCTCCATTCATCGTCTAACAAGTGAATGTAACTTAAAGAGTCTTCAATCTTTCATCAAAGGAGATTTCTAATGCTATGTAATATTTAGTCATCCATGCTGAATAGTTTTCTAACGAATTTATGTCCATTCTGTAATATGTGAGATCCAGAATTGAGCTGCATAATCTAGGTGAGGCTTACTAATGATGTATAAAGCTGCAGTATTACCTCTGGACTTCTGTTGCCTTACACTTCTTGATATAAATCCCAGTAATCTATTTGCCTTATTACGTACGCTTAGGCATTGCTGAAGATTGAGACACATATGCAGCATATGGAAATCTTTATTCAGGAAACGTTTCGCCACACAGTAGCTTCATCCAGTCCAATCAAAGAGGAAGGCGTAAGGAGAGAGGAGGAGAATGAGGTAATTCAGTACCCTCAACCTGGAGTCCGATGTGTTCAGTCCATCACTCTTGTAGAATGTACAGCATAGGTTTGTTGTTAAAGATGCGCCGGTATTTATCCCCGGGCCCGGGCCCTTCCAAGTGGTGGCCCGGAAACTGGGGCTCCCTTCTTAGGGAGTGTCTGAACCTAAGTCTCTCTCCCATGGAGGAGGCACAAGTACCACTCCCCCCTCTCTTACTTGTAAGGTACAATCACTCGGGCCTGTCACCAACCATGCCCTAGAAGGGCAATGCATAGGTGTTCCGATCGTGCTAGCGCTGTAACCGCATAGGGCCGTAGACGAGGCTTATATACTGAGTGAGGTGACCGTGAAGCAGAGATGGAGGCCGGTCAGAGTGGGTTACCATCCACTAGTCAAGTAGTCTTCGTCCAAAGGTTGACAAGTGTTGAAAATTCTTTGTAACAAGATCCCCATGATGCTCAGCAGTGTCTGACAGTATATGTGAGAAATGGTTTGAATAACCGACAAGTTGAAGATTGAGACACTTCAGTATCTGCAGCAATAGGAAATCTTTTATTCAGGAAACGTTCTTTCAGTCGCCACACAGTGGCTATCATTCAGCTCCATACAAAGAGGAAGGCGTAAGGCGAGGACAGAGAATGAGGTAAATCAGTCCCTCACCTGGAGTCGATGTGTTCAAGCTATCCGATCAATCTTGTAAGAATGTACAGCAATTAGGGGCCCGTAGAGTGGCTATATACTGTAGTGAGGTGACGTGAAGGCAGATGGAGGCGGGGTCACAGTGTACCATCCACTAGTCGAAGTAGGGTCTTCGACCAAAGTTGTAACAAGTGTTGAAGAATTCTTTTAACAAGATCCCATGATGCCGCAGTTTGGTCTGACAGTTGTGATGAAAGATTTGAACAACCGCATTGCTGGTCTTGGTTTAAAGGTTGCTGCTTACCAATAACCCCCAAGTCCTTTTCGGGGGCAATCTGTATGGTAAGTTCTACATTATTTACCTTATAAGTGGCTAGGGTTATGGACACTCCCGAGCTTCAGAACCTTGCCATTTCTCTACAATTGAAACTGCATCTGCCACTTTTCTGACCAAGAGCTAGAGTTTTGTCTAAATTCCTCCTGAAGTTCCCTAACATCTACGTTGAATCAATATCCAACCTATCATCGTTCATCGGCGAATTTGCTCATAACACTAGTAATTCCCCTTCCATCCAGACATTGATATATATTATAAACAACAACATGCCCAAGACTGACCTGTGGCACGCCCTTGTTACTGTTCCCCACCGGATTTTAACCCCATTTATGGACACTCTTTGCTTCCTATCTGTGAGCCATGATATTCGATCCACAGAGCACCCATCCACCAAGCATGAGCTGCTACTTTCTCTCACCAACATTCTTGGGAGCGCGGAACCCTATCAAAAACGCCTTACTAAAATCTAAGTAAATAATAACAAATCTTTATCGTGGTCAACAGCCTCAAAAGCTTTACTGAAGAAAGTTCATAAAATTAGATTAGACAAGACCGCCTCTTGTAATCCATGCTGATATCATTAATCAAGCTTATAGCTTCACCGAGATGGCTTCTTATATATCTAGCAGCTATAATGGACTCTAGTAAAATTGCCCTACAATTGAGGTCAGCTCTATTTGGGCGGTAATTTACGGTAACGACTTGTCCCACTGTTATTTAAACAAAAAGGAATTACATATAGCCATCTCTCACATCTCAGACACTGCACCTGTTTGAAGAGATAAATTAAAATAGTAGTTTAATGTTCACAGACTTCCATTTTGCATTCCTTTAGGAACCTTGAAAAAACCATCATCAGGACCCGGGACTTATTTTGCTTTCAGTCTGTCTATCTGCTCACAACCATATCACTAGTGACTGGCATTTACATAATTTTATCTTCTTCTGATCCACTATAAAAATTAATTTACCACGAATATTATTAGTGTCTCCTGTGTAAAATCCGAGAGAAAATAATTATTTAAAAAATCGAGTCACATTTCACATTCTCTTTGCCATGTAGAGATGCCCATAGTTTTTTTTAAGGGGACTATCTTATCTCTGACTTTTGTTCTATAATAGACCTGGAAAAAACTTTTTGATTAGTTTTAGAAACCTAGCAACTTTAATTTCATAGTCCCATTTAAGCTTTTTCTTATCCCCTTTTTTATGTCCCTCTTAATGTCAATATACTGATTCATAAGATGACCCCTCGGCCTCTGTTGATACGCCCTATAAATTCCTTTACTTATGCCCTAGTAATATTTCACCTATTATTCAACCATTTTGGGTCATTTCTATTTGATTTCTAATTTCCTTATAATTGGATAACTTCTTTTGAGCAGCATGTAATTGTGTTCAGAAAACTGGTCATATTGATAGCTCTCTCGTTACCCCAGTCAACAGAGATAAGTGTTCTCAAGCCCATCGTAATGTCGATCAAGCCGAAAATCTGGACTGTTACTGACAGTTATCCCTACGATCATACTTCCAATCATTCTACATGTAATTGATTTGTGGTCGCTAGCACCCAGTCCTCCTGAAAACTTTCTCAATTATTAACAAGGGATTCATTGTTTGCCAGAAACTTAAGTCAAGCAGTTATTACCCATGTAAGTTCTGTCACCAAACTCTTCAAAAAACAAATCCTGAACTACTTCTAAGAAATCGTTATGATTCTAAATTTCACAGTCAAAGAAATTCCAATCAATATGACTAAAGTTAAAGTCTCCTAGAATTACAACAATTATCGCTGCCTTGTGGCCCTAACAATTTCCTCCCATAGTATCTCCCTGCTGGTCCCTATCTAAATTTGGAGGGAATTTTTGCATGTCCCTCTGAAAATTCTATCCAAACAGACTCTGTATGTGTTACATCATACTTAAACCCGTTTTAATGCAACAGTTCAAGCCATCTCGGACATACAAGCCACCCCCCACCCCCCTTCCCGATACTTCTATCTACTTGGAAAATTATAAAAACCTCTGAATGTGACATTTCTGCAGGCATGTCCCCGACCTTTTTGAATTAAACCACGTCTTCAGTATTGGCAAATACATCTATATTACCTGCCACTAGCACAAGTCCTCAACTCGTCCATCTTATTTCTAGCACACTGCGACTATTTGTGTAATGAATATTTAATGACCCTTCATCTCTTTACCCCCTTCCGCTCCTTTCTGTTATTTCACTAAACCTTTACTGTCATTGATCAATTATTGCCACTGGCTTTCCAATATCCTCCTCATTTTGCCTAGTTATTAGTTCTCCTAGTACTCATGTTACTACCACTGCCTCGACTTCACCAGTTTTCCTTCCTCCGCCAAAACCCATACCTACTACAACTATTCCTAGTTTAATAAAGACCTAACAGCTCCCTCCACTGCGTGGCCATGCTCCCACCCCATCACACCTAGAAGCTGAACCCCATCCCTGGCCCTACATGTCATTTCTGCCATAGAAGAGGTCCCAGTTGTCACAAATGAATTTACGCACCTGCATTTTCCTTACAGTAATTTGTCCACACCAGCAATTGACACCAATGCTCAGGACAACCAATTCCATTTCCAACTCCTCTCCTTGGCCAAAATGCCACATATGACAGTTTCCCACCCTTCTTTCCTATTATCTCTATTGGCTGACCTAAACCTGCTAATCAGGTCCACACTCCTACGTCTGCAACATCGTTGCCTCCAGCACACTGAGACTAGATAATAGGATTGCTCCAATTACCCTCTCATGCTGTCCCATACCCACAACGGCTAACAATTCCTTCTTCCCAGCCCCAGGAAAACATACTCTCTGCCTCCTACTCCTATCCTTCAAACAGAAATACCCATCCATGTACCTAATCCTGGCTATCCCCAACAACAACAATATTTTTAATCTTCCTTGCGCTCGTACCCTATAGACTGATGCTCCGAGTAGTCGACTCACTTCGCCAGGTAGCATTACACCACTTGTGAATTCGGTCATGACGTTCTCGATGGTCCTCATTGGGGTTCCTAGGGATGTTCTCACTCACGTCTGCCAATGCTTTAACTTGGTGCGCTCGTTGTGGCATTCCCAGTAGAACCTCTCACATTCGTCAGGTAGCACCGAGAATGTTTGGACAGTTTTCCAGACGCAGTCTTCTGGATTCCTCGTTGTTTCTGCCTCTCCAACCGGTTTCCTTCTTAATCTTCAGCTTGGTTCCATGTTGGCCCACGCCACTGACCAAGCTCCCCTCTTAACCTGGGGACTCACAACAGGTGGATTACTACGAATCCTCTTGTTCTCATCCGTTAATCGCCGTATCTCCAGTTTAGCAACTCTGAGTTCTTCTCTCAGCTGCTGGTAAAGCTGCTCAAGAGAGGGCATCCTGGTTCAGATTCACAGAGAGCACACAAACAGGTCATCACAGAGCTAAGTACACGTCACCACTGTAGGTGGTTATGGACACTCCCGAGCTTCAGAACCTTGCATTTATCTACATTGAACTGCATCTGCCACTTTTCTGACCAAGAGTAGAGTTTGTCTAAATCCTCCTGAAGTTCCCTAACATCTACGTTTGAATCAATTATCCTACCTATCTTCGTGTCATCGGCGAATTTGCTCATATCACTAGCAATTCCTTCATCAAGATCATTGATATATATTATAAACAACAACGGGCCCAAGACTGATCCCGTGGAACCCACTCTCTGTTTACTGAATCCCCACATCGATTTAACCCCATTTATGGACACTCTCTGCTTCCTGTCTGTGAGCCATGACTCGATCCACGAGAGCACTCTTCCCCAAAGCCATGAGCTGCTACTACTTTCTTCAACAGTCTTTGGTGCGGAAACTCCTATGCAAATGCCTTTAACTAAATATCTAAATAAACAATATCAATATTCATTATCGTGGGTCAACAGCCTCAAAGCTTTACTAAGAAAGTTAATAAATTATTTATACAAGACCGGTCCCTCTTCTATCACGAATCCATGCTGATTTATCATTAATCAAGCTATGACTTATCGGAAGGCTTCTTATAACCTCAAGCTATAATTGACTCTTACCTAACTACTGCCTACAGTTTGAGGTAAGGCTTATTGGGCGGTAATTTGACGGTACAACAGACTCTCTCTCTCCTAGTTTTAAAATAGCATTACATTAGCATCTTCCCCATATCAGACACTACACCTGGTTTGAATGAGATAAATTAAAAATATTAGTTAATGTTCACAGACTTCCATTTTGCTTTCTTAAGACCCCTTGAAAAAACCTCATCAGGACCCGGTGACTTATTTTGCTTCAGTCGTCTAACTGCTTCACAACCATTTCACTAGTGACTTGATGTTACATAATTTACTTCTTCTGAACCACTATAAAAATTAATACCGGAATATTAATATTGTCTTCCTGTGTAAAAAACCGAGAGACAAATAATTATTTAAATCGAGCACATTTCATTCTCTTTTCGTCAGTAAGTAATGCCCATAGTTTTTTTTAAGGACCTATCTTATCTCTGACTTGTTCTATATACCTGGAAAAAGCTTTTTGGGTTTGTTTTAGAAATCCCTATCAACTTTAATTCATATAGTCCCTTTTTAGCTTTTCTTATCTCCCTTTTAATGTCCCTCTTAATGTCAATATAACTAGATCTCATAAGATGACCCCTCGCCCTTCTCTTTGATACGCCTATAAATTCCTTCTTTATTGCCTAGTAGATATTTCACCTATTATTCAAACCATTTTGGGTCATTTCTATTTGATCTAATTTCCTTAAATGGATAAACGTCTTTGAGCAGCATGTATTGTGTTCAGAAACTGTCATATTGATAGCTCTCTTCGTTACCAACCCCATCAACAGATGGATTAATATTCTCTAAGCCCATCGAAATCTGCTAAGGGAGCGAAAATCTGGGACTGTTACTGAGTTATCCCTACTATCATACTTCCATTCAATTCTACATATAATTGGATTGAGGTCGCTAGCACCCAGTTCTCTGAACTTCCTAAATTTTAAACAAGGGATTCCTTGTTTGCCAGAACTAAGTCAAGCAGGTTATTACCCTTGTAGGTTCTGTCACAAACTGCTTCAAAAAACAATCCTGAACTACTTCTAAGAAATCGTAGATTCTAAATTCCCAGTCAAGAAATTCCAAATCAATATACTAAAGTTAAAGTCTCCTAGAATTACTACATTATCGTGCGCTTGTGGCCCTAACAATTTCCTCCCATAGTAGTCTCTCTCCCTGGTCTCCCCCCCTAATCTAAAATTTGGGGGAACGAGTATATCACACCTAAATATTAATTAATTTTTCATGTCCTCTGAAAAACTTCCTATCTACAAACAGACTCTGTAGTGTTTCTTCAGACTTAATACGCACCGTTTTTATGCAACAGTTTTCAAAGCGATCGGCTCGATTACAATGCCACCCCACCCCCCTTCCCGATACTTCGTATCTACTTGGAACCAATTTAAGAAACCCTGAATGTGATATTCTGCAGGCATGTCCCGACTTTTTGAATTAAACCACGTCTCAGTAATGGCAAATACATCTATTTTACCGCACTAGCAACTAGTCTCAACTCGTCCAGCTTATTTCTAGCACTGCGCATATGTTGTTATAAAATTTAATGACCCCTCTGTCTCTTTATACCCTTTCCTTCCTGCTTCCCTTTCTTGTTATTCCACTAAACTATTACTGTCATTGACAATTAATTCCAATAGGCTTTCAATATCCCTCCTCATTTTTGCCTATTATTAGTTCTCCTAGTACCTTCCATGTTACTAACCGCTGGCGACTTACCAACAGTTTTTTTTCCCTGCCGCCAAAACCCATACCACTAACTATTCCTAGTATTACAGACCTTACAGCTCCCTCCACTGCGTTGGGCCAGTGCTCCTAAAACCCACACCTAGACAAGTGAACCCCATCCCTGGCATACATCTCTTTCTGCCTATAAAGAAGGTCCCATTTGTCAATGAATGTTACCCACAGTTTTCCTTACAGTATTGTCCAGCCAGCAACTTGCACACCATATTGCTTCTGGACCAACCATTCATTTCCACTCCTCTCCTTGGCAAAATGCCACATATGACGAGTTTCCCACCTCTCCCTTCTTCCTAATATCTCTATAGCTGACCTATACCTGCTAATCAGGTCCTCACTCCTACGCTGCCAACATCGTTGCCCGCTCCAGCCTGGAGACAGATAATAGGATTGCTCCATTTACCTCTCATGATGTCATCCAGAACGGCTACAATATCCTTCGATCCCAGCCCGAGGAAACATACTCTCTGCCTCACTCAACTTCCTATCCTTCATCAGAATGCCACATCCATGTACCTAATCTGCTATCCGCCAACCAACAACAATATTTTTAACTTCCTTGGCGTCGTCCGTACGTGGATGCTCCGAGTAGTCGACTCACATTCGCCAGGTAGCATTACAACCACTTGTTGAATTCGTCAATAGACGTTCTGATGGTCCTTCGTTGGGGTTTCTAGGATGTCTCCAACTCACGTCTCCAAAGCATCCTTGGTGCTCGTTGTGGCATTGCCCAGTAGAACACTCACATTCGTCATGTAGCACCTCGAGAATGAGTAGCAGAAGTTTCCCACGGCAGTCTTCCGGTTTTCTCGTTGTTTCTGCCTCTTCAACCGCTTCTTACAATCTTCAGCTTGGGTTCCAGGTTGCCCGGCCACTGACTCAAGCTCCCCCCCTCTAACCGGGGACTCACAACAGGTGGATTACTACGAACCTCTTGTTCTCCTCCGTTAATCGCCGTATCTCCAGTTTAGCAACTCTGAGTTCTTCTCTCAGCTGCTCAAGAGAGGGCATCCTGGTTCAGATTCACAGAGAGCACACAAACAGGTCTTCACAGAGCTAAGTACACGTCCACCACTGTAGGTGGTTATGACACTCCCGAGCTTCAGAACCTTGCATTTATCTACATTGAACTGCATCTGCCACTTTTCTGACCAAGAGTAGAGTTTGTCTAAATCCTCCTGAAGTTCCCTAACATCTACGTTTGAATCAATTATCCTACCTATCTTCGTGTCATCGGCGAATTTGCTCATATCACTAGTAATTCCTTCACATCAAGATCCATTGATATATTATATATAATAACAACAACGGGCCCAAGACTGATCCCTGTGGTACCCACATTGTTACTGATCCCCACTCGGATTTAAAACCCCATTTATGGACATCCTTGCTCCTGTCTGTGAGCCATGACTCATCCACGAGAGCACCCTCCCCAATCCAATGATCTGCTACTTTCTTCACAGTCTTTGGGCGGACTCTATCAAATCCTTACTTATAATGGTTTGTCCCCTAGCATTGGTATAATTGTTGGCTGGATAAACACTATAAGGAATAATGCAGTACCATTCATTGACAACTGGACAACTTCTATGGCCGAAATGACATGTATACCAGGGAATGGGGGTTCACTTTATCCAGGGCAGGTGTGGGTATGTAGGTAGGCTTACCTACAAGAATGAATCTACATTTCTACTCTCACCATGACACAAGAACTAAAAGAGGGGTAGTTTAATTGCTTCTTCTGAGAAGCCTACAGAATTTCCAGTCCGCAGATTCCTCGAAGAAGAATGTAACATACCCACTCAACATCTTTTAAGTCACTTACACCTCTTTTCCCCTATCACTTCATACTGAACCTGCAGGAAACGCGTGTCAAACACGTAATCCTCAGCAAAGACCAACCCTATCAAATTGAAGAAAAGCCTCCAAGTTACATCGTTTAACCGGTCAGCAAACGTTGCCAACAAATGTTTTCAAAAATTTTTACAGAAAACTGGCTAAAATATCTACCAGCTCTTTTCAACTACTATTAGGAACCTGATACTAAAACCCAAGCATGATTCTGGCACAATGCAGGAATCTACACTATACCATGTGGGGGGTGTGACAAAGTATATGTAGGGGAAACAGCCAAACCTCTGGACATTAGATAGCAGAACACCAAAACGCTGCAGAAAATGATACCGCAAGAAACGCATGTGTTCAACATAGAGACGATAGTTGGACAACCTCATGAAATTCAATGAGCTAAACTAGTATTAAAGAAGACGACTTAAGACGGAGAAAATGCATTGAAGCGAACAATTCTGTCAGTAACACTATAGAACAAAAATCCGGTAGTTACAGTATTTCAAAATTACTAAGCAAGAGATATTACCCATCCTGGGAAACTGGCTGGTGTATACTTGAATGCCAGCAGGTCCCTCTCACTGCCTCACCTCCTTAGTACTCCAATACTACCTCACTTACTAACTACTACTACCCACTGCATCACCTCACCTGACAACCCGCCACAATATATATGTGTGTTTTCTTAGTTTTCTTTCCTTTCTTTCCTCTGTATTAGGATGAAGAGCCCACTCGTGGCGAAACGTTTCCTTAATAATGTCCTGGAACTGTAATAAGTGTCTTTTTACCACATCATGTCGGGATCACCCATACATTACCCTCATCACCTTTAGCATTAATTGGGAATGGAAGAATAATGATAATACAGTAAAGATCCCCCGATTTTCGTTTGGGCCGATTATAATGGACTTAGGAACATCTGTCTAATCTTGATGGGGTTATCTAGCTAATGATTTTATTGACGATAATCATACACATTATGATATTACAAGGATCTGCTTTATGATGAGTTTTCTTAATAATGTACAACAGCTGCCCAGAGTATATAAAATTCCCCAGAGAGAAATTAACGGCTCTACAATAATGACGATCCCAAAATGGGTTACCACAAGATAGGCTAAATCATCTTATAGGGGAGAAAAGGGAATTTTATAAGCGCATCAGAATACGAGGAGAGCCGTTAACCTTATAACTGCGACCAAAATGTTTCAGCTTAAAAGAGAATAAAAAGGCGATTAGAAAGGCTAAACGTGACTATGAAATTAGAGTTGCTAATGAATCTAAGACTAATCCAAAGGGGTTCTTTCAAGTGTAAGGACGAAGGTGAAGGAACAAGTAGGACCTCTGAAATCTGGGAATGGACAGCTGACGGATATGAACTGAATGTGTTCCTTATTTAATGACTATTTTTTGTCAGTTTTTTACACAAGAAGATGTAAATGAGATTCCAGTAATTAACAATTATTTAGTCCTGATGAATTCAAGTTAACTAAACTACTGTCACGAGGGACATGTTATTAAACAGATAGACAAACGGAAACATAATATCCCCTGACCTGATGAGTTGGTTTTCAGGGTACTTAAGAATCAAGATGGAGGCTTAGTCAGCCATTAATGAGTGTATCAATGCGTCCATCCTTACCAGTGTTGGTGCCAGGATGTGGAAGATGCTAATGTGTTCCTATATTCAAATCAGGGGAATAAGTTCCACTCCTTCAAATTACCGTCCAATAAGCTGACATCTATAAAGATAAGATAAGATAAGATAAGATTTTCGTTCGGATTTTTAACGCCCGGAGGGTTAGCCACCCAGGATAACCCAAGAAAGTCAGTGCGTCATCGGAGACTGTCTAACTTATTCCATTGGGGTCCTTAATCTTGTCCCCCAGGATGCGACCCTACACCGTCACTAACACCCGAGTAACCTATTTGCTGCTAGGTAGAACAGACAACAGGTTTAAGGAACCGTGTCTAATGGTTCCACCCGCCGGGAATCATAAAACATAGAACATAACAGAACATAAAAAGGAGGCAACACTGCAGCAGGCCTGTGTGGCCCATACTAGGCCAGTCTTCCTTTAGAGATTCATACCCACTAACAAAACATTTGGCCCAACCCAATTTCCCTTCCAACCCAAGAAACAAGCTCCGATGTGCAATCCCTCAAATCCAACCCCTCCCACTCATGTACTTATCCAACCTAAATTTAAACACACCCAAATCCCCCAGCTCATAACCCAACTAGGTAACTGTCCACTCATCAACTACCCCTATTTTCCAACCATGACTTCCTATTCCCTTTCTAAACACTAAACCTTATCCAATTAAATCCATACTAGCGGTTCTCTCTTGGTGAGAGATATCCTTAAGACCTTGATAATATCCCTTTATTAATACCTATCTCCAACTGTACACTTCGAGATCAGTTCTCCTCATTCTTCGTCTAACAAGTGAATGTACTTAAGAGTCTTCAATCTTTCTTCATAAGAAGATTTCTAATGCTATGTATTAATTTAGTCATCCTCGCTGAATGTTTTCTTAACGAATTTATGTCCCATTCTGTAATATGGAGACCAGAATGTGCTGCATATCTAGGATGAGGCCCTACTAATGATGTATACAAGCTGCATATGACCATCCTGACTTCTGTTGCTTACACTTCTTGATAAAATCCCAAGTAATCTTTGCCTATTACGTACGCTTAGGGCATTGCTGTCTTGGTTTAAGGTTGCGCTTACATAACCCCAAGTCCTTTCGACAATTGTATGGCAAAGTTCTACATTATTTAACTTTATAAGTGTCTAAGCGCTATATAGATCACTCCCGACTTCAGAAGATCCTTGCCATTTATCCACATTGAACTGCCATCTGCCACTTTTCTGACCAAGGACTGTAAGAGTTTGTCTAAATCCTCCTGAAGTTCCCTAACATCCTACTCTTGAATCAATTAACCTATCCTATCTTCGTTCATCGGCGAATATGCTCATATCACTACATTCCCTTCATCAAGATCATTGATATATATTATAAACAACAACGGGCCCAAGACTGATCCCCTGTGGAACGCCACTTGTTACTTGAAACCCCATACCGTTTAACCCCCATTTATGGACAAAACCCTCTCAGCTTCCTGTCTTGAGCCATGACTTTCGAATCCACGAGAGCACCTCCCCCAATGCCATGACTGCTACTTTCTCAACAGTCTTTGGGCGGAACTCTATCAAATGCTTTACAAAATCAAAGTAACAATATCAAATACTTTATCGTGTGTCAACAGCCTCAAAAGCTTTACTGGAGACAAGAAAGTTAATAAATGAGTTAGACCAAGACCGTCCATCTTGTGAATCCATTGCTGAGTATCATTAATCAAGCTATGCTTATCGAGATGGCCGTTTTCATTAATTTCTCAGCTATAATTGCGACTCACAGCAACTTTGCCAGACAATTGACAGGTCAGGCTTTATTGGCGGCCTAATTTGCGGTAACGACTTGTCTCCCACTTTTTAAAAATAGGAATTACATTAGCCATCTCCCACCATATCAGAAACTACAACACCTTTTCTAAAGAGATAAATTAAAAATTTTATTAATGGTTCACGCAGACCTTTTCTATGTTGCATTCCTTAACAGAACCCTTGAACAAACCTCATCAGGCGACCGCGGGATGAACGTTATTTTCTTCAGAGTCGGTCTCATCTGCTTCACAAACCAATATATCACTAGTGACTGTGATGTTACATAATTTATCTTCTTCCATTATCCACTATAAAAATTAAATTACCGGAATATTATTAGTGTCGTCCTTGTAAAAACCGAGAGAAAATAATTATTTTAAAACGAGCACATTTCATTCTCTTTGTCAATCTTCAAGATGCCCAAGAGTTATTTTTAAGGACCTATCTTATCTCTGACTTTTGTTCTATATACCTGTAAAAAACTTTTTGGATTAGTTTTTAGAATCCCTAGCAACTTTATTCATAGTCCCTTTTAACTTTTCTCTCTGGGGAATGTATATACTCTGGGCACTGTGTACATTATTAAGAAAACAATCATAAAAGCAGATCCCTACATATTCATAAGTATGATTATCGTCAATAAAATCATTAGCTAGATAACCCCAATCAAGATTAGACAGATGTTCCCTAAGTCCATTATAATCGGCAGAACGAAAATCGGGGATTTTTACTGTATTATCATTATTCTTGCATTCCCAATTAATGCTAAAGGTGATGGATCTGTGATCACTTGCGCCAAGCTCTTCAGTGATCTCCAGATTATTCACGAGTGTTTCCTTATTTGACAAGACTAGGTCTAGCAAATTATTACCCCTGGTAGGTTCAGTTACACTCTGTTTCAGAAAACAGTCCTGAACTGTTTCCATGAAGTCACTGGACTCTAGATTACCTGTCAAAGAATTCCAGTCAATTTGGCTAAAGTTGTGATGAATGGTCTGAAAAACCGACAAGTTGAAGATTGAGACACTTATGCAGCATATGGGAATCTTTATTCAGGAAACGTTTCGCCACACAGTGGCTTCATCAGTCCAATACAAAGAGGAAGGCGTAAGGAGAGGAGGAGTATGAGGTAATCAGTCCCTCAGCCTGGAGTCGATGTGTTCAGTCCATCAATCTTGTAGAACGTACAGCATAGGGCCGTAGACGTGGCTTATATACTGTAGTGAGGTGACTTGAAGCAGACGGAGGTGGGATCATAGTGGTACCATCCACTAGTCGAAGTAGGTCTTTGTCCAAAGGTTGAACAAGCGTTGAAGAATTCTTTGTAAGAAGATCCCATGATGCTGCAGTGTCTGACAGTTGTGATGAATGGTTTGAAAAACCGACAAGTTGAAGATTGAGACACTTATGCAGCATATGGGAATCTTTATTCAGGAAACGTTTCGCCACACAGTGGCTTCATCAGTCCAATACAAAGAGGAAGGCGTAAGGAGAGGAGGAGTATGAGGTAATCAGTCCCTCAGCCTGGAGTCGATGTGTTCAGTCCATCAATCTTGTAGAATGTACAGCATAGGTTGTTGTTGTTAAAGATTCGCCGGTATTTTCCCGGCCCGGGCCCTTCCAAGTGGTGGCCCGGCACTGGCTCCCTGTCTAGGGAGTGTCTGAGACCTAAGTCTCCCATGGGAGGAGGCACAAGTACCCCCCTCATCTTGTAAGGTACAAACTCGGGCTCTGGCACCAACCATGCCCTAGAAGGGCAATGCATGGTGTCGATCGTGCTAGCGCTGTGCTCTCCTGTGTGGAGTGTCGTGTGTTGGTGTTCATTTTCATTCATGTTGATTCGCAGGTCCTTCTGGCCCAGGTCTTCTCCAGATGGTGACCCGGCAGTGGCCCCCCGGGTGGGGGTGACGATAATCATCTTTCTTCTTTCTTGGCCCTCCGGTTGGAGGATGTCGTCTTCTTCTATCTTGCGCTGACTTCCCCAAAGAGAAGCGCAGTCGGGCAGAGGCAGCAGTTACAGGGTTGATTGGAGCCACACCCCAGCTTTAGCGGACAGCAAAGTGCTGGGTGAATGGTCATGGATAGTCGTGCTAGACGAGGGTACCGTCTTCAAGGTCCCCATTCTGAAGCATCCTGAATTTCCTCTTTGAGGTGTACTTGACTTCCACAAGATGTTGGGTGTTGGCAGTGAGTAGTCTGGTCATGTCTGCAGTGGTGTATGTAGCAGTTTGGTCGTAGGTATACTTGACTGTTCCGTCCTGGAGGTGATGATGGATTTCTGAAGACAGCATTGTGTTCTTATACTCCTTGGTTGTGTAGAAGTATACACCCTTCAGATATCGGACCCGTTTGTGGTGCAGCAGTGTCATGACAGTGGCA
>NW_026507687.1:0-20921 GCF_026875155.1 Cherax quadricarinatus
TTGTTGTTAAAAAAAAATGCATTTTTAATTTTTCCCGTTCCCCTCTGGACTGCTTCGACCTTGTAAAATTTTAATTCCTCACGACAATTTTCAGTTCTTTTTCCACTTGCTCAAGATTAGATCGGGATCTGGAAATTTTATTTACAAATTTAAAGGCAAACTACTCCTTTCCTTTCTGAATATTTAGCATACTTTGATTAATAGTCATATGTTTGGTATTATGTACAGCATACCCAAAATTTTAATTATGCAATTCACAGTGGCCCCAAAGAAGAGAATAAAGATGTGAAAAAAAAGAATTCACAGAAATTTGACACTTAAAATTGGATATCTTTGTTACCATTGTGTTACTCAAATTAAAAAAATCAATTTTAAATCAAATATGGTAATTTTCAAAATTTTTATTTTACTTAATTTTAATTATGTACAACGTTTTTTTGTCGGAACTGTACTACAATTTAACAAAGAACTAAATTAAACTAAAAGAAAATTAAAATTTGATGAAATTTCACAAAAACTGCACCACATCAAAAAAACTGTGGCTTTAACCCTACCTTGAGAGGTACTTGGCAGATCCAGTATTTTACAATCTTCCATTTTTCTCTTTTAATGTGTGGATTTTTTTTACTTAATGCAGTCTTTGTATTGCTGTTTTCCTTTTAATGTGCACCATTCTTAAAGTTCTCCTCTTGCAGTACAGGCAGTGTCCTTGAAAGATTAAAAACAAAATAAATATTTCTTCCACAAATTATTATTATTACAATCAGGGGAAAGTGCTAGACCCATAGAGGGTCATACAGCATCTGGGGAATGAGACGCAATCAGGTTCGAATTAAGGAGTTGGAGGACAGGTCCAGTTTTTAGGATCAGAGAGCCTTCAGCAGCATCCAGGCCCCTCACTTGACGAATTGAACAAATAAAATATTACTAACAGGATCAGGTTTGCAAATCACGAAAGCGTAGGCTATTTGCAGAGCATATCCCTGTGAGGGCCTTTCAAATGCACAGTATATTAAAAAGAGCCAAGGCCAAAAATTTTTACTAACTTAGGTTAGAATTACACAAGTTACTTGATACTGTACACAGTACCAAAGAAAAGCATAAAACAAAAGTTATAAAAACAAGGTTGCTTCTCTTGAAAGGAATATATTAGTACAAGTATTATGTAATTATATCTACAAGTACATGTACAGGCCTAGCTGACATCAGTGTTTTACTACTACATGTAGAAATAAAGATACTAATATTAATTATTACTATATAGAAAGTTCGTTATTATGCAGATTATTATTATTATAATCAAGGGGGGAAACGCTAAACCCCTAGATTTTTACAGCACTGGGGGAGAATGTGGAAGGCATTCAGGTTAATTCGGGGAATGGAGCACAGATCCAATTCCCTAAATCAAGAGCCCCTCACCAACATGTTAAATTTTGCAGGGGCATTTCGGGGGAAATTAGGTCAATTCTGACCCGGGATGCGACCCTAAAAATCCACTAACATCCAGGTACCCAAATTTTTCTAACGGGTGAAAACAGACAGCAAGTGGGCTTAAGGAAACACGTCTTAATATTTCCACCCGTACCGGTGATCTACCCCTGGACTTCGTGTGTGAGCCGAGTGTGTTAGCGATCGAACTTCCGCCGGCTTACCCCCTCCGCCCCTTTAAAAAAAATTTTGGTTATAATTATCATTTCACTCCTACTTCACTTACAGTGAAGAAGCGGGGCCAGGAGCTATGAATCAACCCTGCAGCCACAAAATAGGCGAGTACAACTAGATGAGTACAAATAGGTGGGGTACGAGTCACTTGTACATGGTGTGGAGTGCAAATTATTGTTGTGGGTTTATAGGGCCCCTGGCACCTGACACGTCTCGACTCCTGCCTCTCATGGCGTCCCTTATAGGTCCTGTAGGGTCGCTATGGAAAAAATTTTTTAGGGTGATTACCTTTATGTACCTCAACATTCATGCTTTACAATTAAACTCATTGGGAGCAACCATTTGTTTACCGCAGTCACCCGGGGTAGACATGTGGAAAACAAACCCCACCTTGGTCACGGCAGGTGGCCTTTGACCCCCAAAAATCTTATCCATATCTACCCGAGACCAGTAGGGAAATTAGTTTACCCCCACAAGTACGGTGTTTCTAAAAAAATTGGGGGAACTGTATAGTTTAAATATTAGTGAAAACTAAAAGGGGAAGGAGGGGGTAGGTTCCCACATGGATTTTTCCCATAAAGGGTCTGGGGGCCCAAAAAACTCCCGTTCCAAAACGGGGGGGCCCCGGGTTCGATTCCGGCGGGGGGAAAAATTCCGACCCCCTTTTCCCCTTAAAAACCTATTTTTCCTTTTTCCACCCTGCAGCAGATAGGTCCCTGGGGGGTTAGTCGATGGTGGGGGGTCGCATCCTGGGGGCAAGATTAAGGCCCCCAAATGGAAAAAAAAGGTAGACGGGCCCCCTCAGGGACGCACTGACTTTTTGGGGTTTTATCCTGGGTGGCAACCCCTTGGGGTTTTAAAAAATCCAAAACAAAAATCTTATCTTATTTATCTTATCACTTGTACATAATCTCACCACTTACCGTTTATTCTCTGGTGGTAACTTGATTTTGCTGGTCATTTCAAAACCTTCCAATTCAACATACCTACCGGCCAGAAAATCATTTCTGCTATAACTAGAAGGGTTACTTAACTTTTTGGGTGTTTGGGATACTCCTTTTTCCCTCCATTCCCCATTCATTTCAATGTCCTGCTACACCGACAAGGTTCTTTTTCCCCGGGCAGGATGAGATTTTCCGTCGGTTTGCCCCGGTTTTAGAAGTCGTGATTTCCAAAAAACCCTTTCCCACTTTTCCTGGGGGGACGGGAAAACAACGGGGGAAAAACATGTGCACCCCAAATCGGGGAAATGGCAGCCCCATATCGCTTAAACGTTTCCCCTTAACTTGTATTATTTCATGTTTTCCCCCCAATTAAAATTTTACAAGACGGTTTAATGTTTTCCATAATTATTATACCATTGGAGGCCACTCCATTAAGATTTGGGGCCCGATGAGGGGATGTTTTAAATCACGGGTTTTTTTCCCCCCGGGAAACACAGTCCATGGCGGTGCGCCAGTCCCCCACCGGTCCTACCATTTTTCCCATAAATTTTAAACCCCTTTTTTAAGCGGTTCCGCCCAAATACTTTTCCCTCACTCTTCACCAGGGAAAATTTCCACGACATTTCCCTATTTAAAGGTGAGGCCTATATTAACCCTTTAAAGGCCCGCCGTGAACGCCAATTTCCCTGGCCCCATGTTTTAAACAGCCTCTTAAACCTTTTAAAAACCCCCTCCCCCCGCCCCCCCCCCCCCCCATGCCCGGATTTCAAACCTTCCCCCCGCACACCCGCACAGGCCCCAAAAAGGGAATCTTGGTTCTACCCCTATTTTAAAATACATTTTTGACCCATTGGCCCCCCCTTTTAAAAAACCTATTAGGAAATTTTAGCTTGGGGAAAATTTAAAATTTTTTCCCACAGTGGGTTTAATTTGCAAAAAATAAGGTAGTTTATTTAGGTTCAGGTAATTTAAGTACAGTTATCATAATATTTGTAAATTATCTGGGGAAAAACCCCCCCCAAAAAAGGTCAAAAAATTGATTTAAATTCCCAGGGGGGGTTTCCTTGCCAAGGGTTGGGCCATTTTACAACAACAACAAAAAAAATTAATAATAATAATAATAATAAAATAATAATAATAATAAAAATTTAATAATAAAAATAATAAAAAATCTTTATTTTATAAGTACATGTACATGTGGGGTTTGCCCAGGGCCATGGTGGAAAAAAAGCTCTCGCTTCACACTTTGAGGATCCGGGCTCGTTTCCCGGAAAGGGTTTTGAAAACAGGGGGGCGTTTTTCCTTACCCCGGGGGTTTCTCTGTTTCCCAATCAGTAACAAGGGGTGCCGGGGGTGTTATTTCCCCCCCCGGTGTGGGTCCCCCCCATCCTGGGCCCAAAAACTGACCTTTTTTTCCGAAATGCTCTGCAAAAAAGGGGGCGATCTTTATGTAGTATGTCAGATGTCGCTGGGCCCTGTAACCTTGCAAAAAATAGATATTATTTTTTATATTTACAAGGTTTTGAAAGACCTAGCTGCCCATCAGTGAAAATTTATTTTATATACTATTTATTTATATACTACTTTTATAGATTGCTCTTTGTTTTGCAGAGAAAAATTTAGGTCAATTTTTCAAACCCGGGAAATGCCCCCACCCCAGTGGGACTAACACCCAGGTCCCTTATTTTACTGATGGGTGAACGGGGATAGCAAGTGTTTTTAAGGGAAAAAAGTCCCTAATATTTCCACCCGAAACTGGGGATCGGCCCCCGGACCTCGTGTGTGAAGTGGATGGCGCTAAAATTAAATAGCTCACCGGGATTATATTATTATATTTAGGGGGAGGAGATAAATGTATAGAGGTCCCAATAGCCCCTGGAGGAATGGGGGAAAAATAATTTTGATAGAAGGAAAGAGGCGGTTTTAAAGTCCTCAGTTCAAAAGCCTTTTCACCATAGGAGTTCAGAAAGTGCAGGGGGGGCCCCATGAGGGGAAATTAAGGTTTGATCTAGGGAAAAAGGGAAGGGGTCAAAACCCAAATTCCTTGCAAAAATTGACCTTGCCCCACCCCCCGGTGGGGCCATGATATGAGATTAGGGCTTCCTTTCGGGTTTGACCGGTAAAAAAATTATTCGGATATTCTTAAAAAGCAAAAGATTGGGCAGACGATGAAATTTTTTTTTTTTCCCCAAATAAAAAGCAGGGGTGTCACTTTTAAAAGAATAAAAATAAGTTTTCGGGGCCCCGGGGACTGTTAAAACTCCCCCCAAAATTTTTGGGGGATTACCAATGACCCTGGCTGTCTTCAAGGGGGCATGGAAAAGCACTAAAGTCGGTTTTGCCCGGGCCGGGGCTGTGGCTCGCAATTTGGGTTTTGCGGGGCAGCCAGCAGAAACAGCCCTGGTTGATTCAGGCTCTAAATCCACCAGGGGGGCCTGGCACAGACCGGGCCGCGGGGGGGGTTGCCCCCCGGGAAAACTCTCTCCTGCAAAACTCCAGGAAAACCGGGGAAAAAAGTTCTCCAAAAAGAGGAGCTTCTGCTTGGGGGGGGGAAAACAACAGATTTTCAGTCTTTTTTTTCCCTTTTCCCGCCCCCGTCCTTTATCCCTTTCGAGGCTCTTTTATGTGACAGAGCAAGCTCTGCCCCCCTCAGGTTTAAGTGTTAAAACCCACCTAGGGGGACTCTGCAAAATGCTAGAGGCCAGGTTAGGAAAGGTTCGTCAGGAAACGGGAACAAGTTTTTTTCCTGATGGGGGGTTTTGTCAGGATAAATGACCCGCCGTTGGGGGTTTTTTGATCATCTGCCCGGGGGCCCTTTCCCGTGGCTTCCCGGTTTCCCCCCCTCTAAAAAAAATGGTTTTAGTTTAAACCCCCATTTTTTTTTTCCTAAAGAAGGGCCCGGGCCCTTTGCCCCTATAAGGGGGGGGATGTCAGAAACCATCGGTTCATTATTTTTTTAAAAACTGTTTTGATCCCATTTTTGTGGAGTTGTGGCGACACCTGTTGTTTTTAACAACTTTTAAATGACCCACATGTCAAGGCCCCCTTTCTTTTTTTTTTAAAGTTTGGGCTGTTTTGGGTGGGGGGCCCCCCTTTTGTATTCCTTCCTTATCTTATATTTTTCTTTTTTTGGGGGGCCCCCCCCCTCTTTTTTCTCTTTCTTTTCTCCTCTGTTGATATTTACTGGCCCATTTTTAGGCTTTTTAAAAAACCCATTTCACTCATATTTTTGTCCAACCCAGTATTTTCCCTATATCTTTTCTAATCTTGAATTTATTAAAACTTAAACCCATTTTTTCGAGTTTTTTTATTTTTAGGAAATTTTTCAGCCCCCCTATTTGCATTTCCTTTAAATTAAAATTTTCCCTTCACGTGTATCAAAATTTTCTCTCCACCCTACTTTTTTTCAAAAGGAGGAAAGTTCAGTTCTCTCTTCCCTTGTGATGTTCGCGGGATTAATTTTGTCATTACTCTCTGTGTTCCCCAGATATTTTAATCCATTTCCTAATGATGTGGGGACCTGGTTCCCGTTGTTTAAATTTTTGATATAAATCCAGCCCCATTTTAGGGGAATTTTTTTTTTATATTTTTTTTAAAAAAAACCCAATTTAACTTGATACAAGCCGACAATTACAAACCCAAAACCGTGACAGACAATGTCAGTACATACAATAAAAAAAAAAACCATTTTAACATATTGATATAACGAAATTCTCCCGTAAAAACCCCCAAACCCCCGTTTAGGGGGAAAAAAAAAAAACATACCGATACAAAATGGGAACGTCGGAGTCATAAACCATGTGGGGAAAAAAGTCCTATAATATGTATTATGAAATATAATACACATGCACTATAAAACTTACATGTAAGTGAAACTTTATGTTCTTACAGAAAAGGGACTGGATTATACTAGAAAAAAACAAACAAAAAAACAAAAAAGCCCTTATCACAAAAAACAAAAAACTAGACAAATAAATACATAACATCCAAAACAGAAGTGGCGGGACAATGTCAGATAAACAAAAAAAAATTGAAAAACACATTGATTAACAAATTCTACAAAAAAACCCCCCCAAACCAAACCGACTTCCAAAAAAAACAGTGGGAAAGGTCATTATAGAAAACATGTAGGAATGAGCCCTTAAAAAACATATACATATATATATATATATATAATATAAAATTACACATATAATATATATAAATATACACACATAAAACCACATATATATATTTTACATTATACGCATGCTCATACCCCCACATACGTGTAGGTGCATTTGTTCTACAGAAAAAAAAACTGGATCATCCCATGGGAAATTAAAGCCCCCAAAAATGACTTTTCCCCAAAAAAAATTTAAAAAAAAAAATTTCCCATCCAATGTTTAAAAACTATACCAAAGGGACTTTGGGTTTCCCCCCCCCCCCCCCCCCCCACCCTACACACACAAAAAATTAAAATGTTACCAAATTAACACTCAATATTTTAATATGACTTTCATTTTAAAAATAAAGGGGTTATATAAAAAAAACCCCAAACAAATACTTTTATTTTTTGGTACATAGGTCATTATGTACCCCTTTAATTTGGGATAAAAAAGGGGGGGGGACATGAAAAGGTTTAATTCTAACATCAGATTCGAAGGGTATAAAACTTTCCCTTCAAAATATACATAAAAAAATTTTAAACCCCCCCTATAAAAATGGTTCTTATAACAAAAAAGGAAAAAAAAACCAGAAAACACATACTATTTTGGGACCTGTATTTTAAATTCATAAAGGTCTACATCCCCCGGGGCCCCCCGGGGCCCGGCCCCCCCTGCAAAAAAAAAAAACTTTACCCACTCTACCCCCTTTTGAAAACCAATAAAAACCTTCCTCATAGGTTTCCCAAAACACCCAAGGGACACACCACTGAAGAGCCCAAAACCCCTTGCCTTTTCACCCCGTCACCAAACGGAGTAGATTTTCCCAAACGAAAAGCTCACGATACCCCTCTGGAAAACTCCCTTACCCCCCTTCCCCCATATAATTGTTTTTTTTCCTACATGCTGCCCTAAAAAAAACACGCCCCCAACGCTTTTTCCAAATTTTTTTCCCCTTCCCCTCCCTCACCCCCCCAAAAAAACATGCAATTAATCAATATTACGTTCTGATAGCCCCCCCCCCCTCTTTGGGTCCCCCTCCCATATCTAACTTTAAAGGCCCTGAGGGTTGATATTGCCCCCCCCCCCAAAAAAAAGGAAAACCCCCCTTTAAAACCAAAAATCTTTCCCCACCCCCAAAAGGGCAGGAAAAAAAAAATATACTACATAAAAAACCCCGGCCAACCCCCCCAAAAAAAACCGCAAAAATCCCTCCTCAAAAAAAACCCTTTTGGGTCTTAGAAACCTCTTTGATGCAAAGGGTCCCCATAAAAAAATCTAAAAAATAATTCCCTCCCCTCTTCCCGGGTTTTCTTAATTTACAAAATTCCACCCATATCCCTCTCCAATCATAGGGGGGATACAGGGCCATCCCTTGCTTTGATTCTGAGGGACGACCCACCCCCACAAAAACCGTTTACCTTGATTTTTTTAAACATTGCGTCCCTTTTAAACAAAAAACCCGAAAACATACCCTTCACACCCCACTAAGTCCCTGCCACCCCCCCCATTTGCGGAACCCCCCCCATCACCCCCCCCCCGGAAGCCCCTTTTCCCCGCTCCCCAAAATTTTACCTCTGTTTTCCACAAAATAGCCCCTTAAACCTAGACCCAAATGAAAATAAACCCCCAATCCTCCCTGTTTACGCAGTCTTTCCCAAAAATTTTTTCCCCAACCACGCCCCCCCAAAACCCCCACACATCCCTTTTAAGGCTCTTCTTTGAAATTTCCCTTTAATATCCTGCCCCAAAATTTGGGAAAATTTCCGCCACTCCCCAAAACCTTTACTATAAATCGGGCGTATTTACCACCAAAACCCCTTTAAATGAAAGGGTTTTAAATCCCCGGCCCTTAGACCCCTTTGAGCCTACTCAAAGCTCGCCAACCCCCCCTTTTTTGAATTAACCCCCCTATTTCCCCTTTTACATCTGCTAAATACAAAAACCCCACAAATCTTTACCCTATTACAGTTATCCACCCAAACCCCCCCCCCCAAAGGTTTCCCTCCTCCCCAAATTTCCCTCCCTCCAAAAAACCGTGATTTCTGCTTTTTTAAACTCTACCCAAGTAGCTTTCCCAAAAATCTCAATTCCCCTTTCCCCAACTTTTTTAATTTCATCTCTTTAATTTTTTTAAAACAGTTGTATCAATCTCAAAAACCCCAACAATATTCCCACAAAATCCACCTCTCTCCCCACCCTTTCCCCAAATCCCCCATAAACCAGAACATAAAAAAGGATTCTGCATACATGCAAAAAAGTATTTGGGAGAGTGGACACCCTCCCCTTAAACCCCCCCCAAATGCTTACTGAACTCCCAAACTACCATTTCCGTACTCTCATCGTTTGCTTTCTCATACAATTTTTCCTCACCATCCAACCCCCCTCCCCCCAAAAAAACCCATTTTTAAACCCTCTCTCAAACAAAAAATTTCCCTTAAACATAATCAAAAAGCTTTTTTCCCAAATCCAGCCCTAGAATACCTCCCTTACTATACCCTCAAGGAAAAATCCCAAATTTACGTCCATGCCCCTACCCGCATACTCCTCCCCGGGTTACCAAATTGTCCCCCATGTACCCCCCCCCCCCCATGACCTTCTTCAGTCTTTTCCCCAAAATTTTCCCCCCCCTTTTGAAATTTCTGCACAAAATCAAAGAAAATTTGCTGGGTAAGCACCCCCAACCCCCAACCCCCCCTCTTTTTTTTTCCCCCCCCAAACATGAAAACCCGTACTTTGCGATGTGCCCAATTTTTCCCACTATTTAAAACATATGATCCAATACCCTAAAAAAGCACTGCCAAATACCCCCCCAAAATGTGCTCTTTTAAAAAAATTTATTTGGTATACCGTCTTCCCTGGTTTTTTTCCATTTACTAAACCCCAAAAAATTTCCTCTTCCACCTAAAACCTCCTTATACCAATTTCCCAACCCCCCCTCTACCCTTTGCCTCCCTTAAAAGGGCCAGGGAAACCCCCCTTTCCAAAAATCCCCTCCCAGGAACCCCCTCCCTCCAACCCCCATTTCTCCCTAAACCAATATCAGCATAGGGGACTCCATACTTTCAGTTTTGGGAAATAGGACCGCCACTTTACCCCCCCACCCCCCCCGGGGTTGTCTCCAAATTTTAGAATGGTTGGGGTTTCACTTGTCGGTCCCTAAATTTTCGTTTTAAAAAAAACCCAGGCGGCTTATCACCCCCCCAATACAAACCCCCAAAAACCCCCCCCCCAAAACCCCCAAATTTCCTCCCCCCCAAAACCCATCATTGTGTTTTTCGGGGATTTCCCACTCCTCAGGACTGGGCCATGTCATTTCCCCCATACCCCCTCCCCCAACATTTAAAAATCTTGCAAAAATGTCCCTCCAGATAAAATTTTTCAAACCCAAAACGCCCCCCTCGGGCCCCTTCCCCTCCCCCAACCTTAAAAAAAAATTGCCCCATTCCCCGGTTTTTTCCCGCATTTCCCCCCAATTTTAAACGATTATCTCCCTGTCCCCAGCCTCCCAAAAAAAGGGAACCACCAATCACTTGGGGGAAAAGGGGCCCCCCCACCTCCTTCCCTTTAAGGGAAACCTTACATTTTTAAATTTTCCGTACCCAGAATTTAAAAACGCCCCCCCCCCCCCCATCCCCCCATCAAAACTGCCCATTACCGCCCCGTGATCCCCAAAACCCCACATCGAAGGTTTGCACCCTCACAACATTATTAAACCCCGCTAATATAAATTCTGTCCAATCGCGCTTCTATCCCCCACGGACGAACGTGTGCTCCAAAAGGTTTTCCCCCCTCCCCCCCCCCCCCCCCCCCCCAATATTCGCAATTTCATCCCCCAGCACACTCAGCACACAACCCGCCCCTCCGGTTTTGACATCACCCCCTCCTAATCACACAATTCCAAAACCACCTATTTTCGTTATTGCAGGCAAACCTCTCAAGGTGATTTAAAACCCAAAACCCCTCTGACAAAAACTACTTTTACCCTGGTTTTTTGCTAGTTGGCTGGCATGTAAACTCCTACAAAAAAAGCTCGACCCCTCACCCAGACACCATCCACCCCCCGGGCCCCCACCCCCCCCCCCTTCCCCGCCGGGTGAACGCAAGGGGGTGGTTCCTTTATCGGGCCCCTGCTTTCCCCCCCTTTTAATTGCAAAAACCCCTGGGAAAAAATACATCCGATAAACCCTTTTTAAACCCCAAAAAACACAACCAGCCCCCATGATTATGCTCTTGCAAAAAAACAAAATTTCTACATCAAACCGCCCCCGGGAAAAAAAACCAAAAAACAACCAAACTTTCTTAACCCCCAGTTTAAGTCCATTGGGCATTAAGCGTGGGCACTTCTGGAAAAATTTTTTGGGAAATGGCGGTTTCCCCTATGCCGCTGGGAAATTTTCTCGCGCATTTTCACATTGCGTATTTTCCCCTTTCCCCTCGAGTTATCCCGTCGTCAAACCCCCCCCCCCTCTCCCACTGTGCAACTCAGGCGCCCCCTCTGGGACTAAAGTTGGGGATCGGCTCCACAACCCCTGCCCCTGACTTCTTCCCCGGGGCCCCTGCCCCGGGGGTTTAAAAAACCCCCGTCTATCTTTGATGCCGCCGTTCTTTTTCTAGAACTTCCATTACACACATCTCCCCTCGGGGGAAAACCTCCTGGGGTACCCCAAAAGGGGGCCCCACACACTCCAGCCTTTTTTACTCAAGTCCCTTTTTCACAATTTTTTGTCCCCCCAGCTCTCCCAAATTCACATAAAAATGAGGGGGGACCTTCTACACCCGGGGTCCATCCCCCTCCCCCAAAAAATTTCCCTTTTGACATCTGCCAGTAAACCCTCCTGAGTCGAAACTTCCTGGACTAAGACCTCGTAACAACCCTTTGACTCCCCCCCTCCCCCGGGGTTTGTGGGCACCCGTCTCCTCCTCCCCCACCCCCCGGTCGCCTCCCTTTCTCCAGAGATCAGGGGCCCCCGGCCTCAGAGGCAAAAAGAGGCCCGGCACCAAATCACACGGGCTGTTTTAATCACAATTTGGCGTTTTTCCCGAATTTGAAAAGGGGCCTGCCTCCCAGGACACTGGGGCCCCGCCATGTTCTAAAAGCTGCCCAAAACGACATGTTTTCTCTGACCGGGATATTTCACATAAACCTGTGGTTTTTACAAAAACCGGGCATCGTTACATAGGATGGTATAGGCCTTGTTTTAAAGGGAAATTTTAAGGGTTTAAGAACCTTCCGGCATTTTCCCTTTATACGGAAACCCTCCCTCCCCTACCCCCCTGGTTGAAAAAATGCACTGTCCCCTAAATGCCCCAAAAAAAAATTTCCCGTAGTCCATAGCCGTAGCCCCCGAAGGGGACATTCCGTACCTTCCCCCCATGTTTTTGTACTTGGAAAAAATCATGAACACAACATCCCTTTGCGAATTCACACTCATGCGTTGTTTCCCGGGGTTTTCTGCTCGACAATTCTTGTGTAGAAGCCGGCTTCAGAAATTTCACGAAGATTTTTACAAAACCCTTAAGAGCGGGCGCCCTATAATTCCTGTTGGGGGGTAAACCCTATGTGTTTTCCCTTTATGATGTTAGGGGAAAGTACGTTTATTTTCCACTTAAGTACCACGAAAACCCGCTCTATGCAGATAGTATTTTAAATCCCCTAAATGTATGTTCAGCCCCTTTTTATATTCCCCAAAAAGAGCACGCACGTCCACACTACTCAATGGTTGTTGATGTACTGTGGTAGCTCGCCCCGAAAGACAGCAGAGGGGTGCTGGGCACAACCGCACTCCACCGTTTTTGTCAGGGGAATGATGGGTGGGCCTGGTCTCCCGTTGCTTTAAAAATTCTTTAATTAAAAAAAACCTTTTTTTTTTTTTTTTTTTTTTTTTTTTTTTTTTTGTTTTTTTTTCTAAAGCCTTTTCCCCCCAAAAACCCAAACCCCCCCCCCCCCCACAACTCTAGCAAATTCCCCCAAAAGTTATTTGGGCCTGTAAACCCCCAGTGAAAGCTTTCCCCCTCTCCCCCATTTAAATTTCCCCCATTCCTATTCATTTTTCCACCCCCCCCAATTTCCCCGCTAAAACTCTTTTTTCCCCGTTTTCCCCATTATCCAAACCCCCCCTTTATTCCCCAAAGATTTTGTACAAAGAAATTTCCCCCATTTATATAAGCTACTCCCCGTGCCCCCATTCCCCCCCCCCCCCTATACAAAAACCCCAGCGCCCCTCAACAAATGACACCCCAGTTCCCCCCCTCCCCTGGGCCACTTTCCCCAGGCCCTTTTCCCCCACATCCCCAAAAAAAACGCAAAAGTATACCCCCGTGATAGGCTGTTTTTTCCCAAATCCCCCATAACCCCCACCAACCCCCCTCTACCACACGTTGTTTCTGAGGGTATCCAGTAGGCAGAATCCTTGGTTAAAAAAATTTTAAAAATTTAAACTCTCGCAACCCCGGGGCCCCAAATTTTGTTTACCGAACAGACTCCATATGCTCCCCCCTGCAAAACATCGGGGAAAAGCCCCTCAATGGGGGGCCCTCTCCTCTACCCCCAAAAATTTTGATATAAACCCTCACCTTTAATTTGTCTGGCTCGGCGCCCACCAAAAATGCCCCCAACAAAATTTTCACACTCCCCCCATTCCCACCCAATACATTCCCCCCCCAAAAAAAATCAAAGTAAACCCTTTTCATTTCATGTCCCCCCGTCCCCCCCAATCTTTTCCACTCCCACCTGACAAAAAAAGGATTTCACCCTCCCCCTTCCCCGGTCCCAAAAGACCTAAAAACCCCCCTTCCCCCACCGGCAAAATCACCCCCTCCCCCTTCATCCATTCAATCCTGAGCCCCCTAAGAACCTAAAAACACTTTTAAAGGGTTTGAGTAATGTCAGCTCTCAGCAATGGAAAAAAATGGTGCTACTACCAACCTTACTGTACAGCTACGTTAAAAAACAAAACGCCCCTTGCAACAATGTCAAGTGATAAGACCGCAACCCTCCCCAACCGAGGGTTCCAAAGCGTTCCACCCTTCAACGAATTCGCCTCCCCCAGCCTCCCGGGTTTGGGCGCTCTATACGAAAAGCCACATATTAATAACTGACCTTCCTTGCCTTCTCACCAATCACAGTCCCAAACAAATCTGTCTCTCCACTCCCCTAGGGCCCCTTTTATCTTTTTTTTCTCAACGGTTTTTCCGTTTTATCCTGTCGCCCCCCCAAACATGCCAACCACCCCTCCCAAATCTCCCAATCTTGTTTCCCCTTCCCGGAAATGGAAATGTGTGTCATCACGTAAACCCACCACTGATGCCCCAATCAAGCCCCCCCCCGGGCCCTCCCCCACCACCAACTCGGTCTCAACCAAAACCCAAAAAAAATGGATCTTGCACCCCATGCGATAATAAACTGGTTGGGTAGCGGGGGAAAACCCTTTCCTCAAGCCCCCTATCCATGTTCCCCCCACAACCCCCCACACCGGGCCATTTATCTGAATTCTCGCTTTTTTCCCCCTTTTTACAAAAGTTTTTAACCCCCCCACAATCTCATCCCCCAAAAACCCTTTTTTGTTAAAGGGTTTTTTCTTAAAAACCCCCCCTTTTTCCCCCTTGGGTCATAAAACACCCTGCCCAAACAATCGCCACCATTTCCCCCCCCCTTCCTGCGTCCCCTCAAAAAAAATCAACAAAAACCCCCTTTTGAATTCCGTGCCCCATGACCATCGACCCTCCCGGAACCCCCCAGTTGACCCTTTTTTAAACTACACGTCCCACCACACATTTTAAAAACCCATTCCCCCAAAATTTTTCGCGAACAATTTATAAATTTGCACACATGAGAGTAAACGCCCCGTAATCCTTAAGTGTACTCTGCCCCTTACCCCTTTGGGGACAAGCCCCTTCGACCCCCGTTCTTTTCTTCTGCCCCCCAAAATTTCCCCCCCCCCTTTCATTCTGTTGAACAGCGTTTCTTAAAAAAACCCTTAAAAGTCCCCCAAAGTTTTAATTTTAAAAATTTTACTTGGTTTGTCCATTTAATACCTGGTTTCTTTTTCCTCTGCCCCATGTCTACAAGCGCTCTCCATAAACTTCCCCCCCTTCAATCTCCCCCCCCAAAGCTTCCCTTTTCCTTTTTCTCCCCGGGGGTACGGGGTCTACAGCACACACCCCTCAAGATCCTTCTATTAACCCCCTTTTCTTTTCCAATAATGCCCATTTCCACGCATCCGCGAATATACTCATCACCCCGTTTTTTTTAACACCCGCCCCCCCCTAAAAAACCCCTTTTACCCCAGTGTGCACTTCCAAATCTGCTATTGTGGTCGCTGTCCTCCTCTGTGTTTTCTCCTCAACACCAAAGCCGATGGCTTTAAAACCCCCCAAAGCATTTTTTTTTCCCCACCCGCCCGGGACCCCCACCGATGAAATCTCTTTCCCCCTGCCCCCTCTCTTAAATTCCCGCTTTCAGATCATCTATTGCCCCTGTTTTGGAAAACCCCTCCCCCCTACTCCTTTTCATGTTTGTATCCTTTCTATTTCCAAATAATTTGTTTTAAACCCTACTTCAGTCTTTTATCCGCTTCCCTCACCCCCGGGGAAAACCTTCGAATCCTCTCCTTGGCCACACTGTCCCCCAACGTACAACAAATTTTCAACCCTTTTTGCCCCCTCACTTAGGCTTTCCCCCCACAGCCCAAGCAAAACCCCCCCCTCCACTTCCCCATCCTCAAAAGGGGTTTGCGTGTTTTAATTTTTAGTGCTTTCAAAAGGGTTTTACTAAAAGAGTCCCATGCTACCCCCACCACCACTTTCCCTGTGATCTGAATAAAATTTTCTTCTTAGTGTTTTTAAAAAACTCACTGAAACCCCTTGGTTATATAGGGGTCTATCAGTCTAGCTTTCGTATTTCCCCCTTAACTACGTATGTTGCACTTCACCTATTTCCAAACCCCAAAAAGCATCTCGTACCCCCAAAATTCTTAAAAGGTCTCGCCCAAAACCCTTTGAAAAAAATCCTGCCCCCGCTGGGGAATTTTGCATCAAATCTCCTTTTTATACTTTTCCCAAATTCCCCCCAAACAATGCCAAACCCCGGGATGCTCTCAAGAAATAAACCCCCCCCCAGATCATCCCCTTTCAAAAGCCCAAATTTTTCCCTGCATCATTTTCCCCCGGAGCATACACTCCAAACCCCAAAGGGGAAAAGCGTTTTACCATCCACCCCCCGTCCACTCTCAAATTTTTCTTCCCCCCACCCCCCCCCTTTAAACCTTTGCAAACAAAAGGGTTTGCCCCTCGAATTTTAAAAAACCTACTCCCCTTTTTAAAATTTTCGTTTGGGGTTACAAAAGGCCCTATATCCATCCCTCCAGCAAATTTTTTATTTTTTAAGTTTGCTCTTGTTTTAAAAACAAAAACTACCTTATAAACGGGTACAGCAGTCCTTTTGCACCATAACACTTACCCCTTTTTACAAAAAAACCATTTAAAATTAATTGGGCATTTCACCCTTTGGCCTGCTTACGCCCCCCCCCCTTTTTCCCCCCCACATTTTTTCCGGGCCCGTTTTTCCCGTAAAACCCCATACACACCCTCCTTTGGGACTCACCCCCTTCCCCTTCCCCTCCTAAAACCCCCTTTCGGGGGTTTTTTTTTTTTTTCTTGCCCCTACACACACCTTTCCCAAACCCCGCCTTTTTTTCCCTGGTCCTTTGTGCTGGAGTGAGGACGTTTATCCCATCAGAAGTATGCGGGGCCCCCTTCCTCGACACTTCCCTTTCCGCCATGCTAGTCTCCTGACCTTCCCCATTGTGCACCCCCCACCTCTATCACCTCATTCCCCCCCTCACTCTTTGGGCCCAAACCGACATTTTCATTCCTTTCTTCAGGGGCCCCCCATGCTTTTCCCCTTTTCCCTGTACCGGTCTCCCCTCGTTACCTTGTCAAAAATTCTCCGATTTAGGAACATCTTTCCCGCCCCCAAAAAGTTTTCAAGGGACTACGTCAAATTTCAAAATTTATTTTTGGGACGTCCTTGTCCGCCTCGTGAAAACACATCCTCATAGACGCCAAATCAATTGCTGCACTGCAAACCCTTTATTTCTCCACCTACGTTGCATTTCCCCCCTTCCTCACTCCACAACCGACCCCGCCTACGTCCAACCTGGCGGTTCTGATCTGTCACTGTAGGTCCTGCCCCCGTTAAAGTCACTTTTGGTAAATTTCCCCGGCCAGTCCCCCGCCGACACCCTTTAGCCGCTATTTTGATTTATAACCTCACCAGTTACAAGTTCTACGTTGGCCAGCGTAAGTTTCGAGTATTTGTGTTTCCCAAATTATCTAAAAAACACATACGAAGGTTTTAGGTTGCCTCAGATTTACTTTAGGTTTAAAAAATACCTTTTCCCGGGTAACCCACATAAGCCCCCGCCCTCCCTTGCCTGGTTTAGCTACCCTGTACAGTTCCAAAAAATTCCCGAACACACTTTCGTGGTCAGCTTCATTTTTCCGAAAAACCCCCAAAAGTAAAAATTTAATACGTTAAAAAAGACTCGAAAAAATCGACCATCCCTTTTCCAGGATGCCCCCGTTTTAACCCCCGATTGCAAAACCTTTAAAATTTTAGCAAGAGATCCTCATACAAAGTGTGATGACAGCGTTTTTACGAACATTTTGGTAGTTTCCCCTTTTAAAGGGTACACCGTTTAAAAGGGCGCAAAACCTGGGTTCCCAAAGTCTCCGAAAAATCCCCCCCCCCCCCCCCCCCCCCCCCCCCCCCCCCCCCCCCCCCCCCCCCCCCCCCCCCCCCCCCCCCCCCCCCCCCCGAGGAAAACGCAAGCCAATTTGGTTTAAATTGGACCTTTAGGAACTTTCCGCGGTTAATTTGGTTACCCCCAAACCCTTTACAAACCGGGCTTTTTGCCAATTTTTTCCCCCCTGAAAAATAATGCAAAAAACCACCCCCCGGAAAAACTTTGGCAAAATGAAAAGCACCTTTTTTGGTTTAAATTCGGCGTTTACATTTTTCGTTTTTGGCTTCAATTTATTGTTGGCCATTTTTTCATTTCAAATTTTTTCGTTCTTTTGCCCCAATTTCTAGCAATTTAAAAAACCCCTTAAGGCCCCTTTCCGGCCCCCCCAAAATTTTAAAACCGGGGGACTTTTACTGGTCTTCCAAAATTCCCTTTTTAAACCCCCCATCATTTTTAATTTTATTTTCCCAAAATTCATGGTTCTTCCCAATTTTTTCTTGGGGAAAATTTTTTTATTAGCCGGAAAAATTGGGGGCCTTTTTTTCCCCCAACCTGGTCTCAGACCGACCGGGGGGGTCTTTTGACCCCCGAAACCCTCTCCAGTAAGCTCCAGGTAAGGTCATTTATATAGATTATGAACAACCAGGGAAGGACACTTGTGACTGGTCTTCATTTTTAAATTTCACCCCTTTCATGCATTTTTTCTTTTCATATATTTCCAAGATATCACTGCCTTCTTACCCATCTTATTCTTGAAGAACAAAGAAGAAGATTTCATGTTATTAGACCGGGATAATCATGAAAGTGAAGCACTTTATTTCTAGACAATATGGGCAGGTATGAGGAGACTTAACAATACGTCTTACCTCACCCGAAATTGAACCCATGTCCATTCCATTCATGAGTCAAATGCTCCGACACTTCGAAGATTCTTTTTTCAACTACACAGTCTTTCGTCGGCAATATATGTGACGTTTCTGAGTATTTTTAATTCAGTTATTACAATGATCACATGGCATTGTTATCAAGACTCCTTCACCAGCTGATGAAGGGCTCTTGATCTAGGGAACCCGAGCTAAATTCTCATTCCTCCTATCAAACCCTGATTACCTCCCCCCATTCCCAGTCTCTGTATACGCAAATGAGTTTCCCATTATCACAGCAATTCACAGAATTAAAAAAAAAAAAAATCCTAATCACAGTCAAATAAACTCTGTAATCTGTATAATTTTTATTTTTTTTTCACACGCCTAAAGAAAATATTGACCATGCCAATATGGGTCCTAGTTCCAAACCACTGAGAAAATGCACCTTAACCATTCCCCAAATTTCGAGTAAAAAAAAATATGATTTCCAGGTGAAAACCCCAAAAAAAAATATGGTAGTGCTTTTGTGCACATATTAAATAATAATCTTTTTAAGCATTACCTTCAGGTCTATTGTTGAAAACACGAAAAACAAAAGGACATGAACACTGACAGTGGCAGAACAACGACCCTCATTGGCTACAGCCTACGATGTTATTTATTTTTTTTAAATTCTTACTGATAAAAATATTCATTTTATTTTCTTTGGGATTGAGCACACCTCATGTGCGAATATAATTATATAAAAACTAAACAATATAAAACAATATTGTTTTGAAAGGGGGGGGGGGGAATTCCTAAGCGATTTTCGATCCAAAGCCTGACTGCCAACTATGGTCAAGATAGAGGTCTCTTTGCAGGACAGGCTCGTATTAGGACGATGTTTGGCTCTGTGTAGAGCTCTATCGTAACTTGATAAAGCTCTCCATAGATTTGAAACATGACTTCACAGAGCGAAACATGACTGGATGAGGGTCTCCACAGAACGAAATGTCGTCTCAATGACAGCTTGTTCGCAACCTGTCTTTTTTCAGTGTTTTTTGTAAACAAAGCTACAGTACTTAAAAACTGCCTTGCACCTTGCATTATAAATCCCTGCAACACGTCATTAAGATACGCAACTTACTCCAAGCAATGCATAATTTTTTACTCATAAAATGGCGAATTTTCGGTTGGTTATATGAAAAAAAATTAAACTATCACTGAGTCGCAATATAATATATATATATATATAATAATATATATATATATATATATTATATATAAAATATATATATATATATATAAAATATATATATATTTTATATATATATATGATGGCTAGTATGGCATGGTGCAGTCTCCCTTAACTAGCATTGTTAAGATATTAGCACAGTGTAACAACACTTCAAGTCGTATAGAAAAAGCTAGTTGATGCATCAAAGTCTTGAAGTATATCCTTAGTGGAGATAACATCCAACGTCTTGTGAGGGAAGAATCATTATGCCAAATTTCCCCAAAAAAATTATATGTAGGAGAGGGAGGAGTAAGAGAGGGAGCTTAATGCTGGTGACGGGTGATGGGTCCCCCTTTTTTTTTTTTTGACTCAGACTCTGTTACCCCCCCCATTCCCACGAGCTGTGTGACCCATACGTGTTGAGCGCTTCCCCCCATAAATTTTAAAACAGTAAGGTTTAATTTCGAACTTTTGCGTATATATATATCAAGATATATATACAATTAGAATAATGTTAATAAAAAGGTTTCAGGGAAGGTAAAAATACCTTTTTATATGATGTAAGAAAAAGGTGCCATAGGAAATTTTTTTTAAGAGTTTGAAAGTTACATTATGAATGAGAAATCTTTTCGATGTTAAAAAATTCCCCCAAAAAAGCTCAATAGAGCGTAAATTTACTAGGCTGCGCCTTTTTCAAATATTAAAAACTGAAGTCAGATATTTTTACCTATTCGGTAAAATACCTTTTTTTTATATAAACTTCAAGTTCCATTAGCGTTTTAAAAATGATCAAAAACATAAAAATATACTTTTGGGGACTATTTTCATTCTTTTTTTTGGGGTCCATTTCAATAGACTCGACGGGGCCTTATCAAGGCGTTAAAAAAAGCAATGGAATTGATTTGAAATTTTGACTCTGTTTTGCGTAAATATTATGTATTGATAGGCCTCTTAGAAAAATTTTTTTTTTGGCCCTTTTTTTTTTCCTGAGCATTTTTGCCTCTATTGATTATGTAGAGGTTAATGAGACTTTAAATGTTGTAGCGTTAAAGTCAAATCGAGTTACTGTATAAAATACTCGTAATTAGAAAGATTATAGGTACCTCCCTTGAGGGTAGGTAACTGGTACCCTTAATACCTTCGAGGGTAGGTAACTGGTACCTTAATACCTTCGAGTGTAGGTAACTGGTACCTTAAAAACCCTTCGAGGGTAGGTAACTGGTACCTTAATACCTTCGAGGTAGGTAACTGGTACCTTAATACCTTCGAGGGTAGGACGGTACCTTAATACCTTCGGGGTAGGTAACCCCGTACCCAACACTTTCAAAGGGTAGGTAACC
>NW_026507688.1:0-17808 GCF_026875155.1 Cherax quadricarinatus
TTCCTGTTCCCTACCAAATACATCTACAAGTCTTCCCACAAAACTCAATTGCTCCCTCGTACGTAATAGGACAGTTGTATCATCTACATAACTTACTATGGCAGGTCGATCACTACCCGAACCCCACGACGAATCTACTCCCCGCCCACAAACTGTCCAATAAAAAGGGTCCTGCATGCAAGCAAAGAGCATTTGAGACATAGGGCATCCCAGCACCATTATACAAAGAACGAGCCCACATGATGATCTCATTACCAAAACCCTGCCATCTCATAAAACTTCCACAGCACATCCCTTTCTACACTATCAAAAGCAGCTTGCCAGTCTAAAGCCAAAACACCACCCCCGCCCCTCGTTCCACATTCCTCCACAAACTCCCTGATATTCCCATGACCATCATACATCGACCTACCTGGCACGCCAAACTGACCCTTATGTATTACCTTGTCAAACACTTTCTTAATCCTATTCATTAAAATTTTTGCATATAATTTATAATCACTACACATTAGTGATATTGGTCGGTAATCCTTAAGTGATACGGGTATGTCACATTTTTTAACTAACACCAAAACCGCCGTACTCTGAGACAAACCTAAACGTCCCCCCTCCTTCATCGCATTGAGTAAACGTACCAGAAAAGTCCTTATGACCTCCCAATGTTGAATATAAAATTCACACGGAATGCCATCAATACCTGGCGCCTTGCCCTTGCACATTCCCTGCAAAGCCTCCCACACTTCAGCTTCAGTTATAGGCCCACCCATGAGAAAGCGATCATTATCATTCAACTCACATCGTACATTCCGCCCCAATTCCCATATTGCATCCACCCTTACATCTTTATTTAGCATTTTGAGATTAAACCATTTATCAACATAATAACTTATTCCTTCAGTTGTTACAACCTGACCCTCACTATACCCTTCAACGCCATCCTGCACCACTAAACTCGCAATTTCGGTCGCCTTCCTCCTTTGTGTCTGACTACGTAAGACACAAGCGGACGGCTTATCACCCCACACAGCCTCCTCGACTCCACTCGAAATACGCGCCCCATCAAAAACTGTATTTTTCAGCACCTGGATGTGTTCCTTTAGATTGTCAATCTCGTCCACTGGGTAAATTCCAGATACCTCTCCTTGCACATAACAGTGCTGTAAAGAACCCTCCAGGTACCTCAAAAATCCATACTCCAGTCGAGAGGCCTCCTTACCCCGATGTACATAAAAATCCTTAATTCGAGGCTTCATAACCTCGTCCCATTGTCGCACTAAATCATACCTTCCAAGGAGTCACTCCCATAGACGTCCATAAGTGCGTGAAGAGTGTCTTATCTTCCGCACTTGAAGTAAACGAGTATTTAACTTCCAATATCCTTTAAAACGAGTTGGGAGACCTCTCCAGTCGAGCTCTACGAGAACACCGTGATGGTCGGAGAAATACATGTCTAACCACGCACATTGGTTACAACTACCGCGCCGAGACACATACACCCAGTTCAAAGCGCCCAGCATCGACCTTAACGCACGAAAGTGTTGCCTCAATCCCTAAAAGTCACAGCTTCCACCTTACATCCACCAGCCCCAGCCCAGACAACAAATCACTCCAAATGATCGAACAATAACCCCTCCTCGGTTCTTCCGTCTTCACGGCTCACCACATCAGTTCCAGTCACCACCAACCACTGTTATATCAGCAGGGATCACAAATAGTACACAAGACCATCGATTAACAAAAGTATTTTTAATATTAACATCATGTTCAGCAGGCCCATATACTCCTACAAAACAACCCGATGAGTACCCCACTCAACCTATGACGCGAACCACGCGACCCCCCCCCCCCCATCTCCCAATGTTTCATCACGAATGGGCATGGTCGCTTTTTATCTAACACAGCCACATCACTTTTCAGACGACTCAAGTGAGCCATTAAACCATCATAACCATCTATCGCAAACGAATTTACTTCCAACTTAATGGGTTAAGTATCTTGCACGAAACATACGTCTACTGCAAAGCGATGCAACCGCTCACTAACCTGCACTTGCTTATCTGTCATTTTCATACCATTAAAATTTATGGTTATACACTATCTTTTGCTAACGGTGGCCTTTCCTCGAGGGACCACCACACCTTTTTCCCTTTATGTTGAGTAACGCCTAAGGCGCCACCTTTACCTTGTACATACTCTGTTAAATTACTCTCGCTGCTGTCCGTGGCGCTGGTGGCTTCAAAAGGGGGAATAAAGCTCCCGCTTCACACACGTAAGTCCCCGGGGTTTCGTCGCATTCCCGGCGGTGGAAACATTTTCGACACGGTTTACTCTACACCAGGATTTATTCCCTGGTGAGGGGGGTTCACCTAGCAGACAATAGTGTTAACTGGGGGGTATGGGTAGTATTTGTTAGTTTAGTCGACAGGTTTGGGTCCATCCTGGGGGACAAACGATTAAGGACCCCAATGGATAATAAGTAAGACAGAATTCCACGAATGACCGCACTGACTTTCCTTGGCGTTTTTATCCTGGTAGTGTGGCGTAAACCCCTCCCGGGTTAAAAATCCGAACGAAATCTTATCTTATCTTATCTTGTCCTGGAACCAAGCAACCCCCCACCCTGACTTCCCGACCACATCATCTTCCCAGAACGCTGTCCAGTGGGTTCAAGACATCGTCGGAGTCGGGCGGTAGCCGCACCTCCTAGAAACAGCAACCTCAGACTTTACATATACCTGTAATGCTCTCCTTTTGTGAACTCTACCGCAACAGAATGAACTCTCGAACCTTCTACCTCACGTATAATTTAACAGATCGACATCCTTGTAACTGTGGTCACTCCTCATCTGACCTCCAACGCAGGCACACACGCCACAGAATCATACTCCTGCGAATGCTAAAAGGTCCGCTCAATGATGATTACAATGTTAGCTTCCATGTCAGCATCCTCTCATGCTTGAGGCTCTCACGTCCCACCATTTCTACCACAACATGGTTGACAGTACCAGGTAGAGTCAAGCAGGATGACTCCACGACATGGCCCGATCCAACCTCAACACACCACGGAATTCCAGGGTGATAGGGGGAGGGGGGGTCGCGTGTAAGTCCCATGACTCTTCATCAGCCATCATCTGACTAAGTGTAGCCTCACCATTCGTACGACGACCACGACCTGAGGCGGCTGGCGCTTAACACATTGTGCAGCAACGTGATTCAAAGCACCCCATAGGCGACAAGATCGTCCTCTGAACAGATCGTAACATACACCTGGGTACGGAACTCCTCTAGTGTTTATGTACGAAGGTAATGGTTGGCGCAGGGACATATTTCAACGTGAAAGACCCCTTTCGTTGTACACGCATCAAGGGCCATCAACACAGACCCATAGAAACCTGGTGATCGCCCCATAGTATTTGAAGGCGTCACATAGGGTCAACTTCGTTAGCCTCAAAGGCACGTTTTCGCACACGTACCCACGAATAGTATTGTGAAACGTCTGCAACGTGACATGCTGGGGTGACTTGCTAGCTAACATCTGATACTGGTTTGACAATCTGCTCGTAGGTCTTGGTATCACAAAACTTGATGAAAATCAGGATAGACCATTTAAGGCAACGCCACACAGTGATTCACGCTGGATGCCATAATATCCGCCAGGGCCGATTACCGCATAGCAAAACTAGCATTTACCAAGGGCCTCCGAGCTATTTGGGGGCCCCGTGCATTGGGGCCCTGCGGTCAAGGGGTTCAGGGGCTCATACAAGACTGCGCACATGGTGCAAGTGCAAAGGGGTCCCAACCTAAAAAGTTCCAAAGTGTTTGGAGAGTAAAATTTATATTTTAAAAAATAATCAAAAACAAAAATAAGATAATGAAATTGTATAAAATAACATAAATAAACCTAACCATAGATGGCAACACACAACACGTCCTTAGTTTACATCAGAACAGCTGTGTTTTCCCGCTAATGGGTTGAGTATGGGAGATTCCACTCCAATATTTCTGTAGTACTTACACGTTTTAATACTAGACTTGAGCTGTACAAATTAACTGAGGTGTTTGTGAAAGACATTGATGTGTATGGATAAAGTTTGTTTTCGCCTCTAAATGTTAAGGGAGGTATCCCCATGATAGGGTTACTTAGAACCAGAAAAGACGCATGAGCAGCAAAGACGCATTTTTGGTAAAATACAATAAAGAAAAAACCTAAAACCCAAACTGAACTTTCGTATTGTAGGTTTTAAAGCACTTTGTCCCTGTCTTTTAAGTCGTTATCATTTCAAAAACAGAATCTCAATTGATTGAAGATCTACATCACTTTCCGTTCGCAAATGCTTAGTTTTTCAAAGTTGCGGCGGAATGATGTAGAACATCAATTAATTTACAACAATAATCCCCAGAAACACATAAGCCACATCAGAAAATCGTTGGTTGGGTGAAACGAAAATTGTCCCTGCATTCTTTAATTCTCATGTCGCTTATCTTTGGTGGTAGGTGGGGGGGGCCATATATCATGCAAAACCTAATGAATAGTTTATTTATGAAAATTGTAATATAAATACCCATTGTCATAGTTCTGGAAAGAGTAAGATATCTGTTAACGTAATTGAGATCAAGGATGAAGAATTAGTAAATATTACGTAGTCCCAAATTCACAACCTAATCTATGGTAAACGTTCTGTAATGACTTCCTTCTGGTAACTTTTGAAATTTAGATGCGCAGCCAGAGAAAGGGGGCTACAAGGGCCTAATCCCCCAATTGAACAGAAAAAAAAAAATAATAATAATTAAAAAAAAAAAAAAATTAATAATAATTGATAATGAAAAAATTATGTATTTGCATGATTACCAGACAGTGATACATCCACATTATGGCATCTCGTGAACGTGGATGTTTGGGACGTTTCTTGTTTCAGTGGGCCACAAGAAAAGAAAGAAGAAAATTCAGAAGAAGAACAGAAAAAAGAAAAGATGTAAGGAAGCTGCAAATAAGATCACAGAAATGCTCCCACTAAAACAGTTTTTCGATGTACCAGTACATTTGAATCTGCAGATACGTCAGATCAACAGAAGCCCTCCCTCTATTATTTCTCAGCCAGCATCCTACTTTTTTTGTGTCTCCTCTCAATGTCTCAACGGACATTTCATCACAGATTTGTCTAAAAAATATTGCCTCATGGCCAAATTAATCCCAGAAATCACTACGTAAGGCTTCATTGCTGAAACCTTCAGTCAAACTCTGAACATTGACTTATAGGATCAGCAAGGATTTATGATGATGGAAGTCGTCGTTGTATTAAAGTCCATCTATGTTTTATAGAACTTGAAAATTCCGAACTGTGAAAAGATCATGGATGGTATACTCTGAAAGCGTCGGAAAAGTGTACTGTTCAGCATGCAAGCTATTTTTCTACCTAAGAAAATACCTTCACACAGGGGTTCAATGACTGGAAAAATTCCGAAGCGTTTTCGAGGAACATGAAAAAACAGCACCACTCACAGGGAGCTGCATTTTAGCCAGTGTATTACGTGCACAGAAAAAAGGCTTATTTGATTCTCATTGGAAAATCAAACTGAAAAAGAGCGCATTATTGGGAGAAAAGTTCCTAGAAAGAGTTGTGGCTGTTGTTACATTCTTATCGGGGGCGAGCTCAAAGAGGACTTTTGCTTTCCGGAGAAAATGAGGTTTTTGGTTCGGAAAACAATGGCAATTTCCTATGATCATAAACTGTAGCACAATTCGATCATTCTTAGCAAACCATGTGGTCCACGCCTTGGAAAGCAGGAAAGGCACAGTATCTTTACATATCATCTACTATATGCAATGAATTAATTGAACGATGACTAAAGGGACTCGCTCAATCAATCATAGCAGCAGTGATACACGCATGGACTGGCAAAATACTTTGCAAATAAGTGTAATACAACACAGACATTTCACATACAGATCAATTGACAATCATTGTTCGCTTGTCGACTCCAGTGGTAAGCCTGTAGAGCACTTTATAAAATCATTCCTCTTCAGGCCATGGATGGATAAAACAATGATGAATGTAAGTACTGGATACTCTGTGCTTGAACATGATCTCTCTATTATGGAATAACCGTGGCCAGAGCTACGACAATGCAAGTAACATGTCCGGGTAACTATAATGATTGCAAGCCGATCAAGCAAAATCAACCCACGTTGCTGAATATGTGCCTGCTCAGCACAATTCGCTTAACTTGTTGGGTCATGTGCTGCGGAGTGTGGTGTCCGCTGCAGATTTATTTTTGGACTTTTACAACACTCTTTATTTTTTCCTCTGCATCAAACGCATCGGTGAGTATACTCAAGTCAACATTCAAGGATTCATCAATCATTCTCACTACAAGGGTCAGCGCAGCATGATGCAACACATGCTTTGAAGAACAGCTTTTGCTGAAATACATTCGCTTTGATCCAAATAGCAGAGGATGAAGACCAGACAGCACTACAAGACGCGAAGCAGCCAGCTTAGCATCAAAAATTGGAAGATTTTGAATTGGCCTACACTTTGTGCTTTGGACTGTATACTGAACGGTTTTAAAATGCCACGAACAAGACACTTCAGAAAATCTAAATTGATATGGCTATCTTGTGCTAACCTCTATGCAGGCTTAGTGAATTTGTTAAGCTCACATCGCAATGATGAACTATGAATGTTTGAAGAGAAACTAAACTGCTGGTGAAAGACTACAGTACGTCATTTACAGTTACAGTCATCGGACAAGAAGAGGAAACGCAATTTTGAAGAGCCAGACAAAGAAATTGTGTTGCTACCAAGGCAGAAAATGTAAGTCAGCTACATACTTGCTCACATTCTGGATTCACTGATTACAGAGAAATTGGTGAAAAGAAAAGAAATCTACCAGAATCTCAATGAACAAGTTTTGGATGTCTGTTCAAAATACTACTATGCCAGATGCAGAATTGAAGAGAAGCAGCATTAAAGTTTTGCAACAACACCTTTCGCAGATTTTCAGGACACATTATGTTGGAGAAATAGTTCATTTTTCTGGTATAAGAATACAGATTAAAGCTCCACCTGAAAAATGTGCGCCCTCAGCTGCTTAGAAACATTTTAAGAAATCCAGGTACCTCAGAAACGCATCCTAATGTTGACATAGTGTATCATGCCTATTACCTAACACTTCAGTTACTAACAGTGAAAGGAGAACGTTCACTTCTGTTTTGAAAAAGTTGAAAAACCAGCTCCGGTTCAACAATGAGCAAGACAAAATGGTGTAACCTAGCCTTGTGCACCATAGATTCTGATCCTGCAAGAAATATTGATTTCAGAATATAATTTGATGATTTTGACCTATATGAAATCCAAGAAAAAAGTTTATTTAAGAGTGCCTTGAATATAAACAATTCTTTCCTTCTTGAGTTATATGAATTGTGATAGTCTTAATGCCTGAATGCAATGAAAACAATAATGGTTCAGTGAATTTTATAAAGGAATAATAGTGCTGTATGGTTTGCTGAATATAATAGGCATGGATGTCACTACTTAATAGCCAAATCTAGTAATACTATGCTGTCTTGAGTTTATTCTCTTTAAAATGCATGATTTAACAAGATAGTTATAACGGCTGTTGGTAAATGTTATTGGTTGACTTAGAAGTAACTTCGCCTACTAAATTTACTCTAAATAGCCAAATGTAGTTTTACTAGACCTTAAACAAAGCTCACAACCGACCCCCCCCCCACCCCCAAGCTGGAAGGGGTCGCTTCTTTACTCGTAACTCAAAGGGGCCAATCTGAATAGCCTAGGCCCGAGACTTCTTAATCCGGCCCTGTATATCGCGGATGATCATCGGCACCAACACATTAATCGATGCGCTGGGGATTGTGCCCTTTATGAGGTCAATACGAACAGTATTAACTCTCCGGCGAAAACCAGTCGCCATTGTTGTCTGTCGTCGCAAAGCTCCTCCACCAGGTGTCGGGACTGAGGAGAGACAGCTGACGACCGATCAGCACAGCGTCTGAGCAGAGAATGAAGGTATGAATTAGGTAGTTAGGAGCCTTGTGCTGTGCCCCTAAAAGTTGTCGGATCTTACTCCAAAATTTTGCTGGGCTCACGTTTTATACTGATTAGCTTTGGAGAACCTAGCAATTTCACATAAGTCACTTTGTTGATGACTAATCATGTTAATTAATTAATTGTGCCTCAATCTGTGCAATTACTACTGAGGGTTGCCGCGTTTTGAAGATCCTCGACATTCTTTGATAATTTTTCAATCGTCTCTAATTTCCCTATAGTTAATATTGTTGTAGATCTTTATGGAAGCTAATTGGCAAGGTTGCATAGTAGCATCAATTATTCGATTGTGAAGGGACTGATCGCGTCGTCAATTGAGCAGTGGAAGGTATATTTTCCAACGACATAATTTCCAACTTCACCCAGAAATGCCCTGAAGGGTCAATCCAAGGGTGTTTTGATATTGGGTTTAGGGGCACAGGTATCTACTAATTTTTAGTTTTTAAATACTTTATTATGCACCCCATACCCACCCTGGTGGGCGGTAGTCCCAAAGAATACAAAGGTACATAAAAGGGTTCCAGGGACTGACCCCAAATGTTGTATCTGATAGCTTGAACTAGTACAAAGGTAATGAACTCCAGGTAGATTCTGTTCACAATCCTGCACGTTACAGAAGGTAATGCATCCGCTTTCACTCCTATACATGGTTACAGTCATGAAAAACTAACAAAGAAATGACCACTGATACGTCCACACCTGGTCACAATTGTATTGAGTTATAAATACAAATATTAAGTGGGTCATACACCCACACGAGCGCGCGCGCGCACATGACATGCACCCAAGCCTGAGTAACAAATAATGCATACTACACAAGCACGCACACCCACACACGCACACACACATCGCAACACAACACACACGCACACACACACAACCCACACACCACACACCCACTCACACACACGCGCACTCACACACTTTCGACATAATTCGAAGTGAACATCTACTCAAAAACTGACCAATCAACGATGAGCTCCTTCCTTGTCGCCTACAGCCTCCAATCACCAGCAAGTCTCGATTTTTCCATCAAGCAAGATGCATCCAGCTCCTGCAGAGTCTCCAGTGCCTTCTACAATCGTCTTCGTCAGTGTTTTTCCAGGCTTAGCAGTTGAGTCTAGTCCTGACTCTTCTCTCTACGACTCAAGACATTCCTCTCACCGTCTATTCTTCGCCCTGTTCCCACTTGCCCCTCGCCCCTAGTGGTCCATACCTTGAGTCCACATACATTCATTCATTCACCGCCTCCAAGCCATCACCACTCCTATCAAGACACGAGCAGCGTCCACTCGCCCTTACCAACACCAAAACTGACCAATCATCGACTTCACTTGTCTCTCAACACAAGGATAAACAATAATATAAGAAAGAAAGAAAAGATCAGATTTCGTACGGATATTTTAACCCCGGGGGTTAGCCCCCAGGATCACTCCAAGAAAGTCAGTGCGTCATCGAGGACTGTCCCCTAACTATTTCCCTTTGGGTCCCTTTGAATCTTGTCCCCCAGGAAGCACCCACACCAGTCGAGACAAACACCCAGTACCTATTTGCTGCTAGGTGAAACCAGGACAACAGGTTGTAGGAAACGTGTCGAAATGTTTCACCCGCCGGGAAATCGAACCCGGGCCCTCCGTGTGTGAAGCGGGAGCTTTATGCCACCAGGCACCGGGCCTGGAGTCGCTTGCACACAACTCCTGAGTATCCTAAAGAAATGGATGCACTATACATTGTCTCACCCACCTCCAGAGCGACGAAGGTTTTTTTTTTTTTCAAGTTACGTCCTGTTAGTCACCATCACGTTAACTCTTACTTAGAGAACTCCATCAATCATATCTTAATTCTCCGAGATCGACCCAAACCGCAAATTTAGAACTCATGCACATGCAATACCCAAGTTCAAGACTTTTTCTTAAAAAAAATGTGGACAGTACCTAACAAGCCTACAAGCCGACCACCACCAACACATGATCAACCTGCTTGCAGCCTTCTGACACACCCAGCTTCCAGCTGCCGCCATCGCCATCCTCTCCTAGTGAGCCAAGTACCGACATCATTCAAGCCTCTACATCTACGCCTCCGAAACTTCTTGTACCGCAATGTCCCAAAGTGGTTGGCCACTTGCCATGTTTCCTCCTCTTCCTCTCCTTCCCATCCTTTTCCAGTATTTCCATCCTACCTTATCCTTCTTCCTTCCCATCTCACGACAGCTCTGGTCGTCTTTCTCGCCTCGCCTTGCATGTCGTCTGGTGCAGCGAAGCTGACGATTTTTGGAGTGATCCGCAGAATATCAGCTGATGGAGGACTTTCTGGAAAGTTGAAGGATGGCATATTGTTCACTGGAAAGAGTTCATTAATAGTCTTGTTGAAGAAACTAGGGCGTGCTGCATTTTGCATGTGAGCAAACATGTAATAGTAGATTTTTGTGGAAACACCATCAGGCAGTGAAGAGTAGGTGGAAGGTGGTGGCGGCTGCTGAGTGGCTTGGAGGATTTTGGTGGTCGTCGTCTGGAGCTTTGCTATAGCAGTATAAGTTGGGGAGTTTGTGTTCGGTTTCTTAAGGTCTTCATTTAACTTCTTTACGAACAGTCTGCCATTGTATGATGGTCACTCTTACAGTTGATACAAGTAGGAGCAGTAGTGGAGGTGCAGGAAAGAAAGTCATGTCCATCAGACCCACAGGTGGAACAGATCTTGTTCTTGATATGACATTCGGTGATGGAGTGATTGTAAGAGTAGCAAGTCCAACAAGGTGTTATATGCTTGAAACGTTCAGGCTCAATCTGTCGAGGATTGATGAAGTAGTAGGATAGAGCCAGGCCTTCTGACAGGGCTCAGGCATCCATGAGTACCTCAATAAAAGTGACCTTGAGCACCGACGATGCGTTGGGGATCTTCACTACACTCAGTTTTGGCTCATTTGTTCTGATCTTCAATCGACTTCTTTAGGTCTTCGGTTGACATGACTGTAATGAGCTTATCTAGGCGTTTCAGGAACACAGACCTTTAGCTCTCATGTAAGGAGAGGTTGAGATGGCAAACCCACGGTCGTCAAGAGTCCTCATTGCAGGTGGTGTACGCACTTTGTCGGCCTCCGCATCATCAGTGAAGGTGACGAGGAAACCTTCCTTAAGTGATGCAATGCCCGAGAACTTGACCTGCAGACAGCTTTTCAGGACAGACGCAAGTTCAAGCTTCGATGCATCGTTGATGACAGCATTTTTAGTCTTATCTTCACACCATGTGTCATCGTGAAGATTATGAGGTCACTGTGGAGACAGTTAGAGGTATTCCCCCTTCCCCAACGGGAATCGGTAGGGAAACTTGTACGATAAGAGGTCAGAGCGCTGTGACCGTCCCAGTACGGAGTGCGACAGAGCGAGATCTTGTCTCTGTATGATGTCATGTGTATATCAGACTGTTATTTACGAGGAAACTAATCTCGACAGCGAGATCTACACAAGAATTTTGACGCCAGGTGAGACGGCAAGCACCAGTGGAACCTGGAGTCACTTCAAAAAGTTGGGGTAAATAATTGCAGACACCAGGGGCGAGTAGCAGGAACTCGATCTCAACAATAACCACAAATAGGCGAGTACCATCATGTAGACTAATATCATACATTTCTACAACAGTTTTTTCCTGGATATTTAACTCTGTAACCTTCTCAGTGAAACGGCAGCCAATAAGGTTACTCGATCCTACAGAAATCTAGGGGTCCTCATAGCGGAGTAGCTATCCTAATAAAAAAAAAACCACACCATCCGCAACTTTTACCTTAAGATACAAGGGAGATACGTCTGTGAAAACTTGCATTTGTGGTCACAGTGGGGAGGAACGTTTTTGCTGATTTTTTTGTTGTTTTGCTCCAATTTTAATTAATTTTTTCCTGTGAATTAGGCACTTGAGACATGCACAGTGTGTTTTTAATCACCTTTTTCTTCAAAGTTAGATAGAAAAAAATAATAGTGTTATATTCTATAGGTCTTACAACTTATCTCCACTACAAATTTGGTAAGATGTAACAATGTTTTAAATAAAATTTAAACTATAATAAGTTGACATCAGACGAAAGAAAAGAGCTAAATAATCTCGTATAGGAGGGGGGGTGGGGTTGAGCGAAATATCAATACACTGCATTATACAGAATGTTGAAATTTACTTTTTCTTGGGGGAAGGGAAATCAATAAAAACAAAACGGTAAAACATATTGCAAATCCCTTCTCTATTTTAACAGAACCATCATTCCTCAACAACGTGTGAAAAACACCATGATAATCCTTTACTCTTCACAAGAGAAGGAAAATAATGTTAACTTATTCCTGAGTATATGTTTTGCATACCAATATGCGCCCTGGACCTGGGTCCAAGAGAACATGTAGGCCAGGATGAATTACAGCAGTTGGATATGCTGAATGTTGAAGACAGAGTAAAACAACTGAAGCTAAATCATGTATTTAAAATTGCTCACACTGTCCAGAATATCTTGCTGCCAATTTTGTCAAGGTTGGGAACCAAAGCAATCATAGTACTAGGGGGAGAGAGCACAACTTTGTAGTACCCACAGTCAGTGGCCAGGCTTCAAACACCTTTTATTGTACAGCAATAAAGGAATGTGTGGAAAATACTGTACATATTTTCCAGAAATACAGTAGTTTATATGTAAATAGATGGCCTATACTGTAAATTAATAAAATTTTTTATAAAAAATGGGAAGCTGCGCCTGCGCAAAAAAGAGACTCGCCAGGTTTGAACTGGGCAAGAAAACGTTAGTGAATAATCGGAAAAATTTTCGTGCTCTCGAGGTTATATTGGGCTGAAAACCTCTCAAAATGGAGCCCCGAAATTGTTGGATGTGGCAAACTCAGCAAAATTTGAGTATCAGACACAGGAAAGGACAACTCCCAGAACTTCAGAAAGTCTGTTTATGTTGTAGCTCTGGCCAGTGTATTTTCACGTAGATAGACAGTGAGTTATTTTGAGTATGATACCCATTAATCTCCATCAAATAGGTGAGTGATATATCAGAAAACATTCTTCCTTCTGTTATAAAAATGTGTATATATAATAATTTATTAAATTTAAATATACATTCCACAAATTTATATATTTACAAATTCCAGGAGATGCACAATTCAGTTGTACTTAAATAGGTCTAGAGGCAACTTGTAGATATACAGTTTGAAGGTATCGAAGGGGGACAATTATGCGACCTAGGATGTCCCAATTCCTACTTGCTATGTAACTTTGATAAATAACAATTATCTTTGTTATACATTTACTGTTAGTGTACAAATGAGTTACATCCTGATAAATGTAATTTTTTCACATTTAATTGCCTGTTGGCCTTCTTGAACCGGAGGTAATTAGTGAAGTCATTAAATATTAATTACTTAATAGTATATGTAAAAATGACAGAAGGAGGTGGATAGTTAAGTTCACAAATATATACACTTAATGTTTAGTGAATATAAATATTACCATATTAATATTAGGCACAGCCAAGAGGCAAGGCAAACACTAACAGAATAAGAAAAACAAATCCAATATGCACCGCCAAGACTGCTAAGGTATGTCATATGTACAAAAAAAAATAAATTACTAAAAAACCCTCCAGACAAAGCAAAGCACCATGATGTAAGCAACAGTCAAAAAACACAGGAAAGTTGTAAAATATACCTTTATGAAGTGCAAAATTATTATACAAAAACCATATAGTTATATTAATTCAGTTGAATAAAAAATACATTGCATCATTGGCAGAAAATGATGAAAATAATGTGAAGACAAACATAAGGAATATAGAGCCAAAAAAGCAACACTACCCGGCTAATGAAAAGGACATGTAACCAAGCATATAATAACTGTATGGTAAATATAAACACGAAACAGTTGAATACTGATGATTAAAACATAGTATAAAGATGCTTTAGGGAAAAGATCATTAATCCATAACACCAATAAATAACAACAAAAATGCAGGAGAAAAAGTAACGACACTGTAGAAGAATATAAACTGAAGTAGAAATTCAAAGATTAATCAGTATAATGAATATAGAAGAAAATATTCTATCTTGAAAAAGTCAGGCTATGAATAAATTAAAATGTGAAAACCAGGCAGTTAATACAGTCTGCCTCCAACAAATAAGATGTCCCTTTGCAAAACTCCCCAGAATAATGTTTACCTGTATTAAACCTGGAGAAAATTGGGAGAAATTATTTGTCAATTTAAAAGCATCTTTGCATGACATGAGAGACCAAGCCTTGTAACTAAATTATTTACCTCAAAGGACAGATAAGAGAGAAGCTCACATACTCATACAAGCCTAACCCCAATGTAGAAGATCTTACAAGGAAGCAGTTGACTTGTTGAAGGTCCTTACGGTTAATATAGAAACAAAGTAGGTTGGACTAGTGAATAACATATGTAAATTAAATCTCCAGATCACACCTTACAAAGGTTTAACCAGCAGATTTATAGTTTAAACTGGAGAGCACTCTCAACTTTAAGTAATAAATATAATCTGAAGGAAACAGACTGGTTATTGAGTGCCATGGTACAGAATAAAATAAAGCTGTAAAGCACTTGAATGGCTCTCGAACAAATATCACAATGGGGGGGTGGGTGGAGGTTATTTTGGTCTGGAGGAATAAGACTAGGTCTACAAGAATTAATTGTTCAGTTGCAAACCAGCCAACCACCTCAATTTTAAAGATGCAATCACATAATAACTCTGAGGTATCTGTCAAGTTTCACAATGGGAAACATATCCGAATGTTAATAATAAAAATTCATTTCCTAAAAAGAGTTTTGCAAGAGTTGCATATCAAGTAGCAGGAATCAAAATAATATTCTCCACAAGGTTAAGAAGAATAAGTACCCTCCTAAGAGTAGCCCAGTAATAAGAAACAAGTCAAAGAAAAGAAGAGAATTGCAATGCAACAATTCATGGAATGATAAAGCTGAAAGATTGGAGGAACTTGACCAATGTACCAGGTGTTTAGGTAATCCAATGTTAAAGGGAAATTGTCATGCCAAATTAAACTGTTACCCAATGTCAAAAAGGAAGAAAAACCATATAGCATGTGTAAGGGTCTATATGACAATGTTGATAATAATAAAAATGTTGAAAACCCGACAAAAACAGTACAAAGGGAAAAAATTTCTGCAAAAGGTATAAAAATGAGGGGTTTTGCTAAAAAGTATCCTTACCTGTGTTAAAGGTAAAAATTGTGATAAAAAACATAAAAAAAAAATGTAACTGCATTATTAGCCCAAAGGGACCCCCAACACTTTCTTTAAAAATTAAAATTTTTAAATGGGAAAAAGTAAAAAAAGGGGCGACCTCCCCCCTTTAAATTTTCCCCTTTTTTTCCTCCAGAAAAAAGGGTTTCCTAAATTTGGGTATCCCACGTTTATTTTTTTAAAATATCGGGTTTGGGCAATAAGAAAAAACGTGTTAATCAGTAATTTAGATGATTTTCCAGAGAAAAAAAATCTACAGTGGGGCTTAGTAAAGCACAGAAAGACCCCACATAATGAAAAATTTAGCACCTTCTGGTGTAAAATGATAAATTCTTTTGGGGGCCCAATAAATAATTGATAGGTAGTGAACAAGCCTCCTTTGTAAAGGGTAGGTAAAAAAAAAGGGGTTTTCCCCCTTTTTAAAAAACCCGGGGCAGGGGGCCATGAAATGTTGGTAGGATTCCTCGTAAAAAAAATTTCCTGACAAAGGAAATTACCAATACCATATTGTGTCTTACTCATGAAAATCGGCCCAAGAAAATTTTTCCAAGAGGGGGTGTGGAAACCAGTACATAAATTGTTTGGGAAATTTGACAGCATTGGAAAAAAATTAAATGAAGAAAATCCAGACGATTCTTTTTCTCAGGAACAATACCCCGAGAGATGTAAATTTGAATCTGGACCCAAAACCCGGTAAAGACTTCCTGGAGACCCGAACCCTTCCAGAAAGCCCCCAAAAAAAAAGAAGGCCTATGGCAACTAAAAGGCCCAGCTTCGCGACGAATAAGACACCAGGATTGTTAACCCGCCAAAATATTAATTACGGGAAAAATTAAAAAAAAAATTTATAAGAAGGTACCTCCCGAGCCAAACCAAAAAATTTTTGGTCACAATTTTCCACAAAACGGAGGGAAAAAGGATTCAAAAAACCCCCCTCCTTTGAGATTGGGTTTTTTAATTTTTAAGGGGCCCGAAAACAAAAATGTACCTTTTAATTGACTGTTGATAACCCGGGCCGTCGTTGACGGGGAAAAATTTTGGAGATTCTTATTTAAAATTTTAGGGGGGAAGAATTTAAGCCCTTTTTCGGCTTTACATAAGTAAAGCTTTCCCAAAAAATGGGTTTACAAAGGCGACCGGGGTTTTTACCCCCCTTCTTTTTGGGCCCAGAACCAAATGACCCACTTAGCCCCTGAAAACTTTTCGCTTTAAGGACGATTATTTGGGCTACACCACCCCGTTCCTACTTAAGCAACGAAAAAATGCCACCTTAAAAACGTAGGGAAGTCCATTGAGTAAAGAAAATGAAAAAAATTTTTATATGGAAAATTTTCCCTGGGTGTGCGTCAACTGAAGAGGAACTGTTAATGACTTATGGAGAGGCTAATAAAATAGGAAAATGCAAAAATCCTCTGAGGGAATGAATAGTAATTCGCCAAATTAAAGGCAAAAAAAGAAAGATTACCCTGGAATGAAGTCCCAAAAATGTACTAATGAAATTAGGATTAATTTGGATATTGAAGAGATTTGTTTAATGAAAAACCTAAAAATTACAGTATGCCCAAAAATTAACTAAGAATTTTTGCTTGCTGAAGTTTCCCAAAAGTTTTGATCCCTAGGTTATGTCCCCCCTTTCCAAAAAAAGGGAAAATTTTAATAAAGAAGCATGGAAATTAAATTGCTGGGATGAAACCTACCTGAGGAAATTTTTAACAGTGGGGTAATTAATTGGGGATTTAGAAAAAATTCCAAATTTTGGGGTTTTTCCCCACCCGGGGGCCAACAAAGGGAAAATGTATCCACATTTTTTGGATGCTTTAAAATTGGGATATGAAGGAGTTTCTTACTTTAAAGTAAAAGTGTTATCTCCTTGTTTAGTCAAGCTAAAGTTGCTCCAATTTAAAACACGTACTTTACCCAGTTGGAATTTAAAAGCCATTTTTGTAGGTGCAATTTCTAATTATAAAAAATGTTGGGAGGAGATAATTATTAGCAAAACCCGTAATTTGGTCTGATAATATATCCTACAATGGGTTCATAATGGAAAATTGTGTACTACAAAACAAGTTGCGGGGAAATTTAAACGATCAAGAGAATATAATTTTTGGCAGCAAATTTTTAAAATTTAACATTACCGGTAGGAGAACCCTGATTTCTTGTGTGAGGTTTACCTTTTCTAAATTTGTAAATGCTTACAGTTTAAAAGGCCGAGCTGGTTTGGGAAATAGAGCTAACTGGGCCAAAAAAAGGGGAATTTCTCCGTTGAAATTTCTGTGACCACCGCTCCCAAAATTTTCCCCCCTTAGCCATTTTATAAAAGGTATCTTTTTTACCCAAACAACAATGTAACAATTGGTGTTTAAATTTCTAAACAAGATGAATACTCAATAATTTTTTACATCCTCTTGAATATTGGGTAAGAGGGGACAGAAGAAATTAGGGAAAAGTTAAAATTTATGGTAAGAAAAAAGTGAAAGGTCCCAATAAGAAATT
>NW_026507689.1:0-19278 GCF_026875155.1 Cherax quadricarinatus
TTCTGGGATTTTCAGAGTGATCCCAGTAAAGCCTTCATTTGAAATCCCCATAGCTTAGCACAAAAAAAAAAAGTTAGCCAAACCTTCATGGCTTGTGCCTGGCAGCGTCTTTTTTTCCCGATGATTAGGCCCTCTGGGCATTTTTTTCCCCAAAAGGGCCTGTTTTTTTCACAATTGTAATTGTTGGGGGTGGAATATTTCGTTCTAGTCCCCCTTGAATTCCTGCCAAATTTTTCAGCTGCAGCTTGCTGAATTTGCAGCCTCACCTGCCTTACCGCTGTGTAGCACTAGCTTTTTAAATCTGTTAAACCAAAACCTCTGCGGGGCAATAAATCGCGGTGATATTCGGGGTTCCACATCTGTATTTGCCATAATAAGTTGAAATTAAATAATATGGAACCCAAATAACGGGTTGGGGTAAGAGAGAGAAGTGAGATGGAGAACTGATGAATGGCCCGATTAGGTCAAATTAATCCCAAAGTTTATAATAAGATTTTGGGAGTTTTTAATTTAAAAAATAAAAGTCAAGATCTGTGGAAACACAAAAATCCCCCAACGTATAAAAGAAGTTTTGTTCTTCAAAAACCCTTTTTGTCCTTGCTTAAAATGATGCATTTTTTTTTTTTTTAAATACTGTTTTACCTTGCAGTTGGGGAGATTGTTTTTTTTGCTTTTTCTTGTAATCATTTTTTCTTAAAAATTTTTCAATTTGCGTTTTGGAAATGCTGATTTTTTTATATTTTTGCTTTTTTGTTTGCCTAGTGGTATTTTTTCATGTGAAAAGAGCTGTGAAGAAGTTTATATTCAAAGGGAAAATGAAAAGGGCCCTTTAAGAGCAGAGGTAGTAATTTATTCTTGCAATTGGGTTTAAACTCTCTTTCTCTTGTATTTTTGTATACCATGCAGTTAGTTAAAGTTGCTTTTAGTTTTTTTTTTTAAAAATTTTTTTAAGAATGTTATGTATAAGCTTTATGATTAAAAAGCAGTGGTTTAAAACTAGACATCGATTTGGTATAGTTTTAGTATAAAATTGTAGTGTATTAAAGTACAGTTATTCTAGGTGTACAGTACCAAAGTTATCATTAAAATTTTTCTTGGAAAAAACTTTGTTTGGGTTTCACACTTGGGATAGAGATAAATCTGAAGATTGAGACACTTATGCAACTATGGGAATCTTTTTTTGGGTTTGTCTAACTAATTTATTAACTTTCTTCAGTAAAGCTTTTGAGGCGTTGCCCACAATAAAAGAATTTGATATTATTTATTTAGTTTTATAGGCTTTTGTAGAGTTCCGCACCATAACTGTTAAAGAAAGTGGCAGCCCATGGCATTGGGGGAAAAGTGCTCCGTGGATCGATCAGGGGCTCATGACGGAAGCAGAGGTGTCCAAAATGGGGTTAAATCCGAGTGGGGATCTGAAAACAAGGGCTTTTCCACGGGGATCGTCTTGGGCCCGTTGTTTTTTTAATATATACAATGACTTGTGAGGGAATTACTAGTGTATGAGCAATTCGCGAGAACAAAGATAGGGGATAATTGATTTAAAAGTGATGTTGGGAAAATTCAGGAGGGGCTTTAAAAAAATCTATTTTGGTCAGAAAAAAATGGCAATCAGTTAATGTAGATAAGTGCAAGGTTTTGAAGCTTGGGAGTCCCATAAAACCCCAGTACTTTTAAATTTAAAAAATGTAAAACTTGCCCTACGATTGCGAAAAGGATTTTTGGGGGTTTGGTGGCAGCAAAACCTTAAAACCAAAAACGAATGCCTAAGCGTACGTAATAAGGAAATAGATTACTGGGTTTATATCAAGAAGTGTAAGCAACAGAAATCCAGGGTATACTGCAGCTTTTACTCTTAGTAAGGCCCCCCTTGATTATGCAGCTCAGTTCTGGTCTCCGTATTACAAAAAAGGACATAAATTCGTTTTGAAAAATTCAGCTAGGTGACTAAATTAATACATAGCATCAGAAATCTTTCCTTTTGAAGAAAGATTGAAGACTCTTAAGTAATTCATTGTTAGACGAAGAATGGGGAACCTGATTTTAAGTGTAAAGTGGAAGATAGGTATTAATTTAAAGGGGGTATTAAAAGGGCTTGGGATGTCCTCCAAGAAAAACCCGCGTAAAGGATTTAAATTTGATAATTTAGATTTGAAAGGACATAGGAAAAGTTTTGGTTTTTGGGAAAAAGGGTAGTTGATGAGTGGAAAGTCTCCCATGGGGTTTTGGGTAGGACTTTGGGTATTTTCAAAACTAGGTTGGATAAGACATGATGGGAAGGGTTGGATTTGAGTGGGGCTTTACATCAGAGCTTATTTCTTGGGTAGCATTGAAAATTGGTTGGGTAAAATGTTTTGTAGTGGGATGAATTGTAAAGGACCTGCGCTAGTATGGCCAGCAGGCCTCCTGCAAGTGTTCCTACCTTTATTAGGTTTTCTTTTGCTCTTATGAAACAATTTTGCCACACAGTGGGTTTCACCAGTCCAATAACAAAGCAGAAGGTTAAGGAGAGGAGGAGTTTTGAGGAATCAAACCCTCAGCCGAGGGGAGGACGTCAAGTGTTCAGATCCATCGATCTTGTAGGCTGAGGGACTGATTCCTCAAAACTCCCTCCTCTCCTTACACCTTTCGCTTTGTATGGACTGATGAAACCACTGGTGTGGCGAAACGTTTCCTAAATAAAGATTCCTCCCATATTTTGCATAAGTGTCTCAATCTTCAACTTGTTCGGTTTTCAAAACCATTCATCACAGAGATAAACTATCCACAATATACAATATTTATAAACTTTGTCATCTGTTACATTGTGTCTTTACTACACTCTGTCTGACTGGTACAGTTTACTTCTTTAAAAAAGTCTTAGCAACAATAGCATCTTTTGTAGTTTTCTTAGCTTCAACATTGCCCTTTTTGGTTTGGTTCCTCTTGCAAAAACTAATTTTTGAAGCCATATTCAACCTTATTTTAATTAATTATGCAAATTTAGTGTCTTACCTGTGTTTAATTCTTTCTCCCTTCTGCCAAGTATTCATCACATTAACCCTTTGACTGTTTTCCGACGTATAAATACGTCTTACGAGCCAATTTTTCTGACGTTTTATACGCACAAATTCTAGCGGGCTTCAAATCGAGCGCCCAAGGCTGATAGCCTAACGGGAGAGAATGGGTCACAGTTGGTCGTGTGCACCCTGGAAAAAAATCTGGGACCGAGCGTGCATTGTGGGCACGCCATGTTGTCAGTCCCATTTTCACCATGCCTATCGGTAAGAAATTTCGCCTCACTCCTCGGCTGGATTGGAAGGTCTTTTTGTTCCCAAGTGAATAGCTCTAACAGCGATGAAAGTGTCAGTGACGTGGGAATTCAAGGTTTTCAATGAGTGTTACCGGAAAAAAGTGCCCAGGATAACCGTAAAATATGACGAAAAACCCAGATGACCTCACAACCTTCGACCTCTGGTGCTGTGCCCGGCTTGTTTCACGTTACGTTCGCTGCTGTACCAGGACGAAAGAGGAAACTATTTGGTCGTGTAACAACACCCTGATGATAGCAGTGATAGTGATAGTGAAAGTGATAGTGATTTCAAGGTCATTGAAAGCAGTTCCAAGTGACAGTGAGAGTGAATATTCCCCAGTGAAGCGCCAGTATGGTACGACGTAGCAAGCTGTCTGGTAGTGTTTCAAATTTGTTCCAAGGGAAGGAGGAAACTCTGGGAGCACATCCCGTGGCCCAACACCACACCTGATAGTGAAGATGATGATATTGTAAAGATGGTTATGATGGTACATTGAGGGAAGGAGGCCAGTGGTGGTGAAAGTGAGGGGTGCACGGCCCCATGTGGCACCATCACCGAGCCACGCTACTAGCCCGCGGCTGACTCAGCAGAACAACCAGCCTCACCCTACCCACACTGCCACAACCTTCTACACCACAACCTGCACAGGCCACAACCACAGCAACAACCACGGTACAACATCCCAGACCCAACCGCAGCCAAGACCCATCTGGGATTGGCAGGACGGTGACGAGTTTGTTCCCAGTCCCCCTATGACTTTGATGAAACACAAAGTGGAATAAAGCCATCTTGCCACTTGGAACAATGCCAGTGAACTGGACTGCTTTGATTATTCTTCGATGAACCCCTGATGGACATCATTGTCAGGGAAACCAACACATACTGTGAATACACCATGGCAAATACATTTCTCTCACCAAAATCACGGCTAAAAAGTGGAAGAGACAACTGGTGCAGAGAATGTACCTGTTTTTTTTGTGGGCACAATAATGCATTATGCCACATGTGTATAATCACACTGTCACCACATACTGGACAACAGATCGCCTGATTTCAACTCCAGGTTTTAGTGGCCATTATAGGTGTCACCGTTTCCTAAACGTGTTGCGTATGTTACACTTTTCAGACAAAACCAGCCTGAACAGAAGCGACAGGTTATATAAATAAGAAATGTGTTTATGTACCTGTAAAACACAAGTGCTGCATGTATTTTTTATCCCTTCAGGAAGCTTGATAATGATGATTCCTTGATTTATTTCAAAGGAGACTCTCATTCAAGCAATATATAACAAGCTAGAGGAAACGCTTTTGGTATAAAGCTATTGTATCTGTGTGATTGCAGAAGTGGTCTTGTTTTTAGATATTATTGTGTACATGGCAGTAATACATTGAGAGATACCATGAAGTTATTGGGTATCTCTGGTGATGTGGTTCGAACAATGAGGAACCATATCTTGGTAAGGGGCATAATGTTATTTTACTGATAACTGGTACAGCAAGAAGCCCCTACTCAGTGATTTCTAGCGATGAACTTGACAGACGTTGTGCACAGTGCTGGTAATCGCAAAATCATATGCCAAGGTTCGACGCTGGCACACGCAGAGGTGAGGTGGCAAGCCTTTGCTGCAATGACATCATGGCATTTCGGTGGCATGACAAACGTGATGTCCACATTGTTGACATCCAGTTCACACAAACGAAATGTACCCAGTTGGCAGGGACAACAGTAGAACCAATGAACCCATTCTAAAGCCTGCAGCTGTCCAAGGACTAACAACCTCAATATGCCTTAGTGGACAAAATTTGACATGGCAGATTGGGTTTGCAGACTGTGTACGCAAGAGTTAAAAGTGGTAATCAGAACTTTTTTCCTTCCATCTTGTTGATATCTCTATGCTAAATGCTTATTAACATAAAATACAAGTTGAAAGACCACAAAACACCAAAATAATGTTGAATTTTGCCTGTCAGTAACAGACAAATATTGCAAGTACAAGGATCAACTCCTGCAATAGACCAGCGCCCACAGACGTCATCTCGTAATGAGGCCTGGTGAATCACTACCCATACAACTGCCGTCCTACTACTGCCAAGAAAAAATGCTCAGAAAAGGTGTTATTATTTAATGCATACCACAAAACGCCCTACAAACACGCAGAACACACGTTTTATGATGTGAGGAGTGGAAGTGCCCCTCTGCATATACCATGTTTTCAAAAGAGTTCCACAAGCTGCAAGCAGTTCTAGAACATGGTTAGTAGTGACTGTACATATGTATATATATTATGGAATCAATAGTAATAAACATTGTTTTGTATTGTTTGTTTTGTGTATACAAAGTGTATACACAAACTAATAGTGATAAGTTTGCGTTTTCTGTTATTTGTGTTGTAATAATGAGTTTATATTTGAACAATGCACACCTTACTATTGGTCTCACAGGCCACATAAGTTTACCTGAAAAGAAAAATATGAAAAATGCAAGAAACATTTGAATTAGAGTAAATAAAAGAATACCAGGGTGGCGGCAGTCGCCGCTGTTGCCGTACGCACGTCAATTTCTGGCAAACTATGCGGCTCTATATCCTCCGGTAAGTACTGATGGCAAAAAATTTTTTTTAGGCTTAAAACACTAGTAAAAATATTCCTAACATTTTCATAGCAAAAATAATTTTTTTTTTTTTCGAATATTTGGCCGACATAGAATGACAAGTTTCAGAGAGGGCCCTGAAACAGTCAAAGGGTTAAATCTGGTATATGGGTTTAACTGTGTTTTATTGACTACAAATGGGCCCTTAAAACTACCCATAACCTATTCACGAGACATTCAAGAATACTTAAATCCTAAAATAGCAATTAAAATAAACTTCTTGCATAAATACAATGAGAGAGAAATCACTCTTGGTGAATAAATTCTACCAGTGATCTGTGCCATTGTATTGCTTATCATTATCCCTAGCATCTGTAATGCTAATAGATTTCTCTCTGTGTACATAGATGTTTTCAGCTTCTTCACAATCATCCTGGATTTTTTAAAAGTTTATTTTTTGCAACCATTTATTCCTCGGTATTTTTGGCTGTTCTTTGCAAATAAACTCTGTAAGCTGTACTTTATTCTCTTACTCTTTCCTGCTTTCTTCTTTCTTCTTCTTTCTTCCTGCTCACAACGATTCATGTAAGCCTTTCAGTTCATCTTTCGCCACAGTCTTTTCTTTCCTTTTTAGAGACCCCTTTTTTTTTTTTTTTTTTTAAGAAGCATATCCTACCACAATGTAGTAGGTGATATTACTATACATTGGACCCCCGGCGGCAGCTGTTAACGATATTTTTTTCATTCCTGAAGTATTTCAGGTGCCATTACTGACCGAATTTGTTTCCCATAAGGAATATTTGTGAAGTAGATTAGTCCATTTCAGAAGGACCCCCAAACATACACTAACCAACCGCTTTTAACATAAATACACTTACATTATTGGTCACATTGGGAGGTGATCGTTATGAGCGGGGTCCACTGTATATTAAAAAAACATTCCTTAAAAACCCTAACAATTTTCTCAACATTCTAACCCTCTTGTACTTTCCACATTATCTGTTTTTCATCAACCCTTGTAATACTAAATCTTTAATGCTGCTGTTTCCTCTTCTCATTTTTTTTATTAGTCAGTGATTCCTATCACACATTTGTGCCTAAAAAATTTCTTCAATTGATGACTATCTACTTTAAATTCTTAATAAATTCATAGAAATATAAAACACAGTTTGTTTGTTTCCTTTGATAATTGTTTTGATTTAGAAGAGTCACAGCATGTCATAATGCAGTAATGGAATTAATTATAACCTTGAAACAAATTATTTTATAATAAACTAACCCTCCTGTGTCCTTTCTACATTGTTTAATTTTCCTTCATTACCTTTTGTAAAATGTACTCTGTTCCCTTTTTTAGTTTTTTCCTACAACAATACACTGTACGTACTGTGTAGAGCATTTGAAAAAAGAACTTTGGGAAATGATCCCTTTATATAAAGAAGTTGTAAAACCAGGAAGCTAATATAAAGATATTAATGGCAGAATATAATAATTTATTGCAACAACCATTTCATTAGAGACCAAGCTTTCAAAATCTAAGGGGTATATGTAGTTTGGAGAGTAGCGACGAGTAGTTTGTTGAAATGCAAACCTGAACTGTCCAGGTCAGAGAGCAATGTTTGCTGAAGAGCACATGTGACTCCAAAGTTCACCAGCTGAAAACTTTCCTGGCTCTGAGGATGATTTTGGTTTATGGTATTGAGTCAGAGCTACTTTCAAGGCATTTTATTGTGCTTTTCTCTTTTTCATGGATAACCCTACAATTCACCCTATAGTTTGAGGTTATAGTCGATGAGTAAGGTACAGTTGATGTTATTAGTGCACAAAGCATATCTGTGTAGTATACTGTGTGGAAAAATCCCTACCATTTTCAAATATGTATACTAATTACAGCCACTATAAGAAATGTTATTAGAGGCGCAAGCATTGTCCTCAGAGTGGCAGCCTTCATAGGTTCCTAGTAAACATCTTCAATACTGATAGAAGGTGATTGGTTGACAGTAACATTTTTGGGAAATTGAGATGCATTGATCTGGTGCTACTTCTGCATCTGACAATCAGTTTGCTCGAAAACGTTCAGAACGTCATGTATTTAGAATGCAATAATACCGTACTGCTACCACTTGATTTTACCGGGGGGGGGGGCGTATTCAATTTTTGGTATTTTGTTTAGTAGTATTTTTATTCTAACATTAAGTGAACAGCTATTCAACTGTTAATCAACCCCAATAGTAAATTCATAAGACTAAATAAACCTATACAGTTAAATAAATTGAATTTAATTGACATTGGGACTTTTTTTGTAGAAGGTGGCTAATTAATTTTGTCCCATCCATGGGACTAATTGCAGATCAAATAATAAATTTATTTATTCAACCTTAAGCAGAGCAATCAACGTGATTGATAGATTCATATTAATATCACTTCAAGACTTCTTTCCAAAAACACAGATAATTGGACTAGTTGTGATCCAAATAACAGATTTGGAATGACTGGAGTCACAAAGAATTACAATAGCATCAATTTAAATGAAACCAAGTCTATTCATTTAATGAAATACGAATGTATGCTTGTACATTTTCTCTAAAAGTTTTATTATAATGGTTAGTGGAGCCTTAAAAACAGTTTTTATGTAAGTACAGTATATTCAACAATCAAGAAACTGCTTAGGAGTATCGTCGTGACCAGAGGACACTATTAAAACCTGTCAAACCTGATGGCTTGGATTCTTCAGGCAAGTGGTGTGGGCAGCAGTCATTATGTTAGGAATTAGGCTCTTGCTTTGGTTGATTGCAACATCATAGGTAACTGTTATGTTGCAATTCCTAAATGATGAATATATTGCAATAATGTTACTTCTAAATATAATAAATTTTAATTTAAAGACATTGTTATAGAAAAAAAACAATAATGACACCCAGTTTCAGAATGAATATGCACTCTTGAAGTTTTTTTGGAACTCTGTTCGTATCTATTTTTCCCATGAGAAAAACCTTAATAACCAAAGAGATTTTTGTCTTTCGTAGGCAAATACAATAGAAAACAGTACTGTTGCAATTTGTACATGTACATAGTAAGAAATTGCCAAAGAAGTGAGTATATTTTCACCTATGTCAATTTTTTTTTTAACACAGCCATTTGACCCAAAAAGAAAAAAAAAACTTTCATCATCATTTCACACTTTCACCATCATTCATACATAATCACTGTCTGTGTCAGAGCACTCAGATACAACATTTTAGATGTCCTCCAAGCTGCCAATAATTCCAAAACCCTCCTTTAAAGTGCAGGCATTGTACTTTTCCCATTTCTCTAGGACTCAAGTCTGGCTTGCTGGAAAAGAATTTCATATGGCTCCTCTAAAATCAAAACAGGCTCATATATATTTTATATTCAGTATCAAATGTTTTTGATTCCTAATGCTGTTGCATGTGAACCTACGGCACCTCACTTCATCTGTGGTTGAGCCCAGCCACCTGCTCCCACTTCCATCCTCCTACTGTACCACCAAACATCTGACCAATCTCTTTCCTTACATCCTCTGCTGCATATCTACAAGTATTCAAATATTTCCATCTTTGCAATTTGGGCTTTGTTTTCTTGTAAGCATTTAACAGACCTCTGTTGCTTCATATTAAAATCCCTGACACAGAGATTTAAAAACTATATTTTTTTTCTTTAAGAATTGCTGCCCGCCTCCCACCAAGGTGTGGTCTCTAGAACTGAACATTTTCACCATCACGTGCACTATCACTGTCTTTCCAGAGCACACCGATTACGAAAACTATACCATACAGCATAAAAAAACTACTTTATTTTGTGAAAATATTAATCCAAACTGTTCAAAAATTATATGTCTATTCCAGCAACGTGCCAACTTTGTAATGAAATTAGGTGCTTGGGCTTTTACTGGATCACATAGTTTTGTGTGCGGAGGCTTTGCATTCCTTCGCTGATGTTACAAAATTCAGCAATCATCCTGGCCTATGGTAATCACAATCGAAACAAGTGATAGAAAGCAGCAGTACGCAGCACAATCAGTACCCCTTTATAAACTTGGTACTAAAATTACCTTGTCAGAAAATGGAGACTAAAAATATTTAGAGAATTTTTTTTTTTTTTTTAATTATTTTTCATTTCTAATAATTTACAGTGTGTGAAATATTAAAAGAATTTGCATGTTATTTCTGTTGTATCATAACAAGTGTAATGCCAAGCAACAAGACTAGGGATTGTGTACCAATCTACAAGACTAGGGATTATGTACCAAGCTACAAATACTAGGGATTGTGTACCAAGCTACAAGACTAAATAGGGATGCATGGCCAAAAACAATAAGACTAGGGGTTGTGTAAACCAAGCAACGAGGCAATGAGCACAAAGAATTGTGAAATAAAATGGAACCTATTTACTAATGATCCTGTTGGTAAATACATATTATTGAATCATGGGACTACAAAGCTCATGAATTCTGGAGTTTGACTCTATCTGTACCTAGTCTCTTTGCATTAGACTAATATGGCATAGAGGGGTACAGAGGACTGGAATTAAGGTTCGCAAGCAAAATGCAGTAGACTGAATTTTGCTAGGGCTGAGAGTGCTAAATAATGGAAAGGGAAGAATTTAATATAATATGGGAAATCAAGATTTTTATAATTAAAAAAGGGAAAGGAAAAATAGGAATAGCACTAAATATGTTAGGATAGTAGCTGTATTAACTTACATGCACAATACAGTTAATAATTTCTGTTTATATGAATCACATTGGGTAATATGTATCCAACATATTTTGCCTTAAAATGAACATGGCATGCAGTATAGGTATGGCTATATAAAAATTATGGAGGCGCTAGTAAATTTTTCTAGTGATACCTTTCACATTTTATCAAGTGCTGATGTAGTTCATCCTTATGGGTACACCACAATGAGATATGTTTTTCTTCCATTACTTTCGGGGCAATGATCGTTTTGTGTGGGTTCTGGCCTATCCATTCAGCAGGCATCTCTGGGCTCCTAGGACCAACAAGTATGTAAAAATGAAAATTCAATGATTGATTACATGATCTGAAGGAGTAGGGTATGCAGTTAATTGAAAAGTGCTGGTTTATCAATTTTTTTTAGGTGGGGCACACATTGGGCCCTTTATCAGTGAGAATGCTAAAAACTTGTTATATGCATGTATTTGAGATACCAAAATCACATAGACTTACAAATATAGGTACAGTATGACTTTAACTCCTTAAACTGTACCGCCAGCACTCCAAACGTAGATTCTATTATGTATGGCATTTTTTTCCTCACAAGTCACCGGTCTCCCACCGAGCATGGGTGACCCAAAAAGAAAAGAAAATCCCCAAAAGAAAAATATTTTCATCATCATTCTACACTTTCACCTCACTCACACACAATCACTGTTTTTGCAGAGGTGCCCAGAGTACAACAGTTAGAAGTATATACTATAAAAAATACACTAATAATAACCCTCCAAACTGCCAATCATCTCAAAAACCCCTTCCCCCTTTAGAGTGAAGGCATATGTACTTCCCATTTCCAGGACTTCAGTCTGGTTGTATAAAATAACCGGTTTCCCTGAATCCCTCACTAAATATACCCTCTCACAACTCAACACTCGTCAGGTCCCAAATACCAATTATCTCCATTCACTCCTATCTAACACGCTCACGTCACAAGCCTGCTGGAAGACCAAACCCCCGCCCACAAACACCTTATTACCCCCTCCCTCCAACCTTTTCGGGATGAACCCCTACCCCGCCTTCCTTCCCTACAGATTTATAAAGTTCTCCATTCATTCTTCTACTTTGATCCATTCTCTCTAAATGACCAAACCACCATCAAACAAACCCCTCTTCAGCCCTCTGACCATACTTTTATTATACTCCACGCCTTCTAATTCCACACTCCGAAATTTTCTGCATAATATTTACACCACCACATTGCCCCTTAGACAGGACATCTCCACGCCCCAACTGTCCAACCGCCTCCTCGCTTCTAGCTTTAACAACCCAAGCTTCACACCCATATAAGAGTTGGTACTACTATACTTTCATGCATCCCTTCTTTGCCTCCGTAGAAACATTTTTTGCCTCCACATATACCTCAGTGCACCACTCACCTTTTTTTCCTTCATCAATTCTATGATTAACCTCATCCTTCATAAATCCATCCGCTGACAGCGTCAACTCAAGTACCTTGAAAAATTCACTATCTTCATACCTCCCTCCCCAGATTTTGATATCCAATTTTTCTTTACCTTAATCTTTGATCTCTCATCACCTTACTCTTTTCTGTGTAGGTTTTGAATAACAAATGATGAAGAACTAGCATGTTACCTCTCATTCACTGGTTTACTGAACCTTCTTAAGCCATATCTCAACACATTATCAACCATGTTCACTGCCTGTAGTATAAGTAGAATATTTTATTATATTATCATCATCACTACTGCCGATCCCACCAAGGCAGGTGGCCCAAAAAAGAAAACGCTTTGACCATCATTCAACTGTCCATCACGTCTTGCCAGAATGGAGGGTGCTTTACACTACTGTTTTTAACTGCAACATTAACAACCCCTCCTTCAGAGTGCAAGGCACTGTACTTCCCATCTCCAGGACTCAAGCCCGGCCTGCCGGTTCCCTGAACCCCTTTATAAAAGTTACTTTGCTCGACACTACAACCAGCACGTCAAGTATTAAAAACCAGTTGTCTCCATTCACTTCCTATCACACATCTCATGCATGCCTGCTGGAAGTCCAAAGCCCCTCGCACACAAAACCTCCTTTACTTCCCTCCCTCCAACCTTTCCTAGCCGACCCATACCGCCCGCCTATCCTTCCACTACAGACTGATATAACACTCCTTGAAGTGCCCTCTGTTCGCACCATTCTTCTACAAGTCCCGAACCACCTCAACAACCCTTCCTCAGGCCCTCTGGACAACATTTTGGTAATCCCGCACCTCCTCCTAACTTCCAAACTAACGAATTCACTGCATAGATATTCACACCACACATTGCCCTCAACAGAACATCTCCCTGGCCGTCCAGCCTTCTCCTCGCTGCAGCATTTATCACCCATGCTCACACCCATAGTAAAGCATTGGTATGACTATACTCCATACATTCCCCTCTTTTGCCTCCAAGGAACAAAATTCTTTGACTCCACAGACACTCCAAAGTGCACCACTCACGCCTTTTCCCCCCTCATAATTCTATGATTCCCTCATCTTTCATAGACCCATCCGTTGACACGTCCACCCCAAATATCATGAATACATTCACCACCTCCCATACTCTCTCCCTCCAATCTGATATCCAATCTTCAACACCTAATTCTTTTTGTTAAATCCTCATAACCTTACTCTTTCCTGTATTCACTTTTAAATTTTCTTCTTTGCAACACCCTATACCAAATTCATCCATCAATCTCTGCAACTACTTCTTTTTCAGAATCTCCCTAGAGCACAGTGTCATAAGCAAGGGAAGAGCAACTGTGACAAACTCCCACTTTATGTGTGGATTCCTTTTTATCTTTTAAACTCCAACGCTCTTGCCAAGACCCTCGCATTTACTTCTCTTACAACCCCCATCTATAAATTATATTAAACAACCACGGTGACAACACAACATCCTAGTCCTAACCAACTTTTACTGGAGAGAATCTCCCTCTTTCCACATCTCTAATTTTGAGCCTCACTATCCTCGTAAAAACTCTTCACTGCTTTTCAAGTAACCACCTACCTCCTACACCATACACCTCAACATCTGCCACATTGCCCCTACTATCCACCCTGCATATGCCTTTTTCCAAATCCTAAAATGCCACAAAAGACCTCTTTAAGCCTTATCTAAATACTTGTTCACCTTTATATGTTTCCACTGTAAACACCTGGGTTCCACACACCCCCTACCTTTCCTAAAGCCTCCTTGTTCATCTGCTATCCTATTCTCCGTCTTACTCTAATTCCTTTCAATAATAACTCTAAGACCATTACACTTTTACCAGGTATACTCACAACTTCTCCCCCTATAATTTTTTGCACACTCATTTTGAACCCCCTGTTGCCTTTATAAAAGGAAATATGCCATCTCTCTGCCAAATCCCTAGTACCTTACCTTTCTTCCATACATTTATTAAATAATTGCACCAACCAACTCCAAAACTATATCCCCACCGCTTTTAACATTTCTATCTTTATTATCCCATCAATCCCGGCTGCCCTTACCCCGCTTTCATTTTAACACCGTGCTGCCCACTAACTTCCCCACACTCACAACTGGCTCCTTACCTCACTCCTCCTACAAGATGTTCTTCCTCCTTGCCCTATACAACACGTAATCAACAGAGCTTCCCTATCTTCATCAACATTTAACTATTTCTCAAAACTAATTCCCTCCATCTTCCCAATACCTCTAAATCTCCATTTAATAACTCTCCCTCCTATTTTTAACTGACAAATCCATTTGTTCTCTATGCTTCCTTAACTTGTTATCTCACTCCAAAACTTTTTTCTACTTTTCAACAAAATTTTGTTTGATAACATCTCACCCACCTCTCATTTGCTCTCTTTTACATTGCATCACCACTCTCTTAAACCTCTCTCTTTTTCTCCCATATACTCTTTCCTCCTTGCATCACTTCTACTTTGTAAAAACTTCTCATATGCAAACTTTTTCTCTCCCTTACTACTCTCTTTACATATCATTCCACCAATCCTCCTCTTCCCTCCCCCCACCCACCTTTTCCTGTAATCACAAACTTTCTGCTGAACCACCTAACACTAACATTTATTAACCTACCCCATACCTCTTCGACGACCCCATTGCCTATGCTCTCATTTAGCCCATCTATCCTCCAATAGCTGTTTATATCTTACCCCCCTAAAACTGTTACCCTAAGAACTGGCCTCCTCTTTTTAGTTTATAAACCTTCAACCTCTCTCTTCCCGTGATGCTTCTATTCTCCTTGTAATCCCATCTACCTTTTACTCATCAGTGTTAGCTATAACTAGAAAGTGATCTGAAAATATCTTTGGCCCCTCCTATAAAATGTACACCTGAAGTCTACTCAACAGTCTTTTATCTACCAATACATATTCCAACAAACTACTTCAATTTCGCCCTACATCATATCTTTATACTTATTTTATCCTCCTTTTCTTAAAATATGTATACCTATAACATAAACTCCCTTTCTATACAAAGTTCAAATCAAAGGGCTTCCCATTATCATTTAACACCTGGCACCTTCAACTTACCTACACAACCCCTCGAAAAGTTTTCACCTACTTAGCATTCAGGTCCCCTACCACAATTACTCTCTCACTTGGTTCAAAGGCTCCTGTACATTCACTTAACATAGAATTACCCTTATTTTAATCCATATTTTCATGCCTGTTAGTGAATAACGGTAATTAATTGCCAGCTACTTAAGACACCTAAGGTGCTATTTAACCCTTTGACTGTTTCCGACGTATAAATACGTCTTACGAGCCAATGTTTCTGACGTATTTATACGCACAAATTCAGCGGCTTCAAAATCGAGCGTCCAAAGGCCTGGTAGTCCCTACACGGGAGAGAATGGGTCTCAGTGGTCGGTGTGCACCCTGTGAAAAAAATCTGGGACCGTAAGCGGTGCATTGTGGGAACCCATGTTGTCAGTCCATTTTCACCATGCCTCTCGTAAGGAAGTTCCTCACTCCCCTCGCTATTGGAGGTCTTTTGTTCCCTAATTGATAGCTCTAAATACTCTAACAGCGATGGAAAGTGTCAGTGACAGTGAATTCAAGGGTTTTTCAAGTGAGTGTTACCGAAAAAAGCTGCCCAGGATAACGTAAATGTGACGAAAAACCAGATGACCCACAACCTTCGACCTCTGTGCTGTGCCAGGCTTGTTCACGTTCACTCCGCCGCCCTGTACCAGGACGAAAGAGGAAAACTATTTGGTCGTGTAACAACACCCCTGAGGATAGCAGTGATAGTGATAGTGATAGTGATTTCAAGGTCATTGAAAGCAGTGTGGGCTTTCAGTGACAGGAGAGTGAATATTCCCCAGTGAAGCGCCAGTATGACGACGTAGCAATGCCGGTCCCTGGTAGTGTTTATATGTTGTTCCAAGGGGAAGGAAGAAACTCTGGTAGCACTGCCCGTGGCCCAACACACCACGACCTGATAGCGAAAGATGAACGATATTGTAACGATTGGGTATGAATGGTGACAGTGAGGGAGGAGGCAGTGGTGGTGATAGTGAGTGGCCCGGCCATGTGGCACCATCACCGTGGGCCAACGCTACTAGCCACGCGGCTGACTCAGCAGAAACAACCAGGCCTCACCCTACCCCCACACTGCCACAACCTGCACCACCACAACCTGCACAGCCACAACCACGGTAGCAAATATCCAGACCCACCAAGCAGACCAGCATCTGGGATTGGCAGGACTGTGACGAGTTTGTTCCGCAGTCCACCCAGACTTTGGATGAAACACAAAGTGGAATAAAGCCATCTTTGTCCACTTGGGAACAATGCCAGTGAATCTGGACTGCTTTGAAGTTATTTTTTCGATGAACCCCTGATGGGACATCATTGTCAGAAAACAAATACATACTGTGATTACACCATGGCAAATACAATTCCTCACCCAAAACAAGGCTACACAAGTGGAAAGGAGACAACTGTGGCCAGAGATGTACCTGTTTTTTTGCCACAATAATGCTTATTGCCACATGTGTATAAGCACTCTGTCACCACAATACTGGACAAACAGATCGCCTCATATCCTCAAAAAGCTCTTTACAGCATTTATAACTACCCCCTTTTCCAAACTTCAACATCTCCACATTGCTCCTCTACCCCACCTATCATATCCCTTTTTCAAAACCATAAAGCAAAAAAACTTTCCCTACCTTTATCTAAATACTGTTCACATATATTTTCAATGAAACACTTGACTACACACCCCCTACCCACTCGAAGCCTCCTTGCTCGCCCCGCAATTCTACATTCTGTTTTACCCAACTTTCAATTATAACCCTACCGATTTTTTCCCTGGTATCTCATAACTTATTCTCTAAAATTTTTTTACAATCTCTTTTGCCCCCTTCCCTTTATTAAAGGGACTATCATGCTCCCCGCCAACCCTAGGTACCTTCCCCTCTTCATAACATTTTAAAAAAAAGTACCAACCACCCAACACAACCCCCCCCTGCTTTAACTTTCTGTCATGACCCCATCATTTTCCAGCTGCTTAAACCCCCTTTCATTCTACGTAATGCCTCACGTACCTCCACCACATTTAAAATTCCGCTCTTCCTTCACTCCCTAAAATGGTATACCCCCCTGGCCAATGCATGAAATTTAAACCGCCTCCCTTTCTTCCTTAACATTTAAAATTTTCCTCAAAATATTCCCCGCCATCTACCTAATACCTCCCTCCCCATCTACTAACTCCCCTACCCCTGTTTTTAACTGACAAATCCATACTTTCCCTAGGCTTTCTTAACTTGTTACTCACTCCAAAATTTTTCTTATTTTCATAAAATTTTTCTTGACATGCCTCTCCCACCTTTCATCTGCTCTCCTTTTCACTCTCCCCACCACTCTCTTCACCTTTTTTTTTATCTCTCCATATACTCTGCCTTCTTATAACACTTCTGCTTTGTAAAAACCTCTCGTAATCTACCTTTTTCTCTTTTATCACACCCTTTACTTATCATTCCACCAATCACTCCTCTTTCCTCTGCCCCCACCCTCCTATAACCACAAACTTTTTGCCCACATTCTAATACTGCATTTTTAAACTATCCAACCCTCTTCAACCCCCCCACTACTCATCTTTCACTAGCCCACCTTCGCCAATGTCGCTTATATCCGCCCGACTTCTCCCCCCTTATTTTATACACTTTCCCCCCCCCCCTTTTAAACTGTTGTTTCCACCTTCCTTTTTTTCCCATCTCCCCTTTTACTCTAACTGTAGCTCAACTAAATAAGATCCTTTAATAGTTGCCCCTCATAAACATTACACCTGGACCCTCCCCCTCAACCTTTATCCACCAATACATAACCAAACAAACACTTTCATTACATCTACATCATCCCTTTTAAATTTTTTTTTTACCCTTTTTCATAAAAATGTATTATTTTTACCAAATTCTTTCTACAAAATACCAAATTTAAAAGGCTCCCTATTTACATTACCCCGGGCACCCCCCAAAATTCCTACTACTCCCTCCTAACATTTTTACCCATTTTAGCATTGAAACCCCCAAACCCACCTTACCCACATTTTGTTTCAAACTCCCCACGCATTCACTCAACATTTCCCAGAATCTCTCTCTCCCTCTACATTTCTCCCCCTAAATTTTTTGCACACTTTTTTGCCCCCTTTTCCCTTTATAAAAAGGGAAAATATGCACCCCCCATCCCTAACCTTACCTCTTCCTACTTTTATAAAAATTGCACCAACCACCCCAAAACTATATCCCCACTGTTTTTAAAAACATTTCTATCTTTATCCCATAAATCCCGGGTCCCTTTCCCCCCTTTCATTTCCCTTGCCTCACGAATTTCCCCAACCACAACTGCTCTTCCCACCCTACAAGATTTTTTATTCCCCTTGCCCTATACACAAAATCAAAACTTCCCTATCTTTATCAACATTTAACAATTTTTCAAAATATCCCTCCATCTTTCCCCAAAACCTCTAACCCCATTTAAAAACTCTCCTCTCCTATTTTTAACTGACAAATCCATTTTTTTCTCTAGCTTCCTTTAAATTTTTAATCTCACTCCAAAACTTTTTCTTCTTCAACAAAATTTTTTTGATAACATTCACCCACCTCCATTTTCTCTCTTTTTTCATTGCTTCACCACCCTTTGCCCTCTCTTTTTCTCCATATACCTTCCCTCCTTTCATCACTTCTACTTTGTAAAAACTTCTCATATCTAACTTTTTCCCCTTACACCTCTTTTCATCATCATCCACCAATCGCTCCCTTTCCCCCCGCACACACTTTCCCGTAAACCCAAACTTCTGCGAACACTCTAAAACTACATTTTTAAACCTACCCCATACCCTTCGACCCCTTGCCTATGCTCTCATTCCCCTCTATCCTCCAAAACGTTATTCGTACCCTAACCCTCTCTTTTTGTTTTTTAAACCTCACCTCTCTCTTCCCATGCTCTACTCCTTTTACCCTCTCCTTTTTCTCCATGTACTATAACAAAAGTGTCTGATATATCTGTGCCCCTCTAAAACGTGTACACCTGAAGTCTACTCAACATCTTTATCTACCTACTAATCCAAAAAACTAAGCATTTTGCCCTACATCATATCTTTTAACTTATTTTCCTTCTTTTTCTTAAAATTTATTACCTATAAAAAAT